>JZSA01000912.1:0-16845 GCA_000956155.1 Cotesia vestalis
CATTTTTTAATATTTCCGTTTTTTAAAGATTTCCATTTCTACAGATTTCCATTTTTAGAGATTTCCATTCTTACAGGTATATTTCTTCAGATTTTCATTTCTACAGATTTACTTTAATATAGATTCACTTTTTATTGATGGCCATTAATATGAATTTCAATTTTTTTAACTTTTTAAAAATATTGAATTCCATTTCTGCGAAATTCCATAAAATCGTTCGGACGTTTATTCATATGTTTATTAATTAATAATTCTTTATTTATTAATTGCCGTAAATATTATAGTACAAACGCAATTTTTTCCGTAAATTAAATTATACATAATGTGAGAATTATTTTTATTCAAACGGACTATTCAAAAGATATCCATTTATACAAATTATTTTTTTTATTAATTTCTTAATTTATAAGTTTCTAATTACACAAAAGTTCATTTATTTTTTTAGATTTTTTAAATTTATTCCAAATTATCATATATCCAGTAAAACAAATTTTTAAAATTTGAGATTTATTTTTCTTTAGTTGGCCAAACTTACAGGTTTACTAATAAGCCTTTTTCTTTTTTTACGTGTTTCTATTTATAATTTTTTACTTTTTTACGGAAGTACTTTTATTCTTTTTTCCTTTTACATTGAAGTAAATTTTTTTAAATTTCAAAATAAATATCTTCAGATTTCCATAAATTCATTTTTCCATTGATACAAAGGCAACACTGACCAGGAGGAATTAATGTCACCTATAGTATGTACATATATACACATGTTGTAGCATCTAAATACTCATTTATCTATGTTATTTAGTTACTTAAAATCAAGTGAATAAATAAATTATTATTTTATTATTTGTTGTTAAATTCGGTTGTAGTGCCTTGTTTTTTAGAGAACAAGAGACCATTGAGTTTCCACACGTGTCTTTTATGGCTTTTCTTTTAAGGACTTGAAGTTGTCATGTGGCAAGGACAATGTTCTGTGTTTACTCAAAGATTTTATGGTTTTTCAGAACCTAATACAATATTCCTTTGTATTATTTTCTTGACATTAAAGTTTCTCTTTCGAAGACACGTGTGCACTCAACGACGAAACTCAACAATTAAATCGAATATTAAATCCACTATAATTTCTAAATCTATTTAAAATATAAATATAAATTTAAATTATAAATGTAACTAATTAACTTATTCAAATTCTGGTTCATCTGACAGGTAGTGTCACCTGCCAGATGCAACCCAAAGCATTATAGTTATTGCGACATAACACCTTTCCCCTTATTTGAAATTCGACATATACTATGTCGAATTTACCGACTGCGTTGTTAAACTTAACTCAATGAATATTATCGATGTTTAAATAATAAATTATGTTAAATTTATATTATTTTGTACTAAAATGACGATCGAAAGTCGTCTAAAAAAAATTATATCACCATTAGTCATTAGATATAATATTTACAACCTTGAGTACATAAATCTAAATAATCATATCCTACTAGCATACTTATACTTAAATACATACATACGATATAATTTACCAAATTTGATTACAGTTCTATGTCCTTACTCATATTTATTACTTATAACCTCAATAACCTTCTTATAGATATGCCAGCTTTAGCTTATTAGTACGTACGACCTTTGTACGAGAAGCGGTTATTTGAATTGATACATTTTCGTTATTAAAAACTTCTAAAATTTTATACGGACCAGTATAATTGGGATCAAGTTTATTTGTTTTCGCATCATTCACTAAAAATACCCAGTCTCCTTCAGAAAATTCCTTAGGATTTACTCGGCGATCATAATATTCTTTTGACTTTAATTTGGCTTTATCTAAATTCATAGCTGCTTTTGACTGAGTCTCTCTCAATTTTAATACTAAATCTCCTAAATAATCAACATACGTTGTAACATTACTGTCTCGAGTAAAACTAGATGGAAATTTTGCAATTCCTCCAAATATCAGTTCATGAGGGGTAAAACCTGTGCCTTCATGAATGGATGTATTGTAAGAGAACATTGCATACTTCAACCAAGTATCCCAATCGCGGTTTTGATCAATAAAGTTTCTTAAATACTCAACCAATACTAAATGACTTCTTTCTAAAGATCCATTTGTTTGGGGATGAAATGCCGTAGTTTGAATTTTTCTAATTTTAAATAATTTAGCCAAATGTTTCATAACTAGACCTGTAAAATTTTTACCTTGATCAGTTAAAATAGATTCAGGACAACCAAAGAGACAAATAAAATTTTCTGCGAAAACTTTAGCAATATTTTCAGCAGTAGTTTCAGCTAAAGGAATTGCCAAAGAGTATTTTGTAAGACTATCTTGAATAGTTAGAACATATTTATTACCGGAAGTGGTTACGGGTAATGGACCAACAATATCAAGAGCAATTTTTTCAAAAGCGACTTGAGGTGTATCAGTTATTACCATGGGCTGTCTAGTTTTAACTCGTACTAACTTGTTTCTCTGACACAAAATACAATGTTTAATAAAATTCTGTACTTCCACTTTCATATTTTCCCAGTAATATTGTTGTCTTATGCGGCCATATGTTTTCACAATACCTTTATGACCCCCTACTGCGGACTCGTGTGCTTCCCGAATGATTTCTAGTCTACGCTCAACCGAAGGAATTTCAATTTGATTTAAACAAAGCGTTACGTAGTAACCTTCCGGAAAAGTTTTTGTTAGGTGTGATTTTATATTACCCCATGGTAATTTATCGAGACCATCCCCTGTTCTTGCTATTCTAACAGTCTTTACATTAAAATAATCCATAGTTTCTTTTAAGTTAGTAATACCCGTAAGAACATCATTTAACTGAGTTTTATTTTCTGACTTTAATTTAATTATTACTGTAAAAATATGAAAACTATTCTTTTTAGAAATTATTACTTCACCTACTTCTAACTGTTTAGGAAATTCTTCAATATTTATATATTTTTTATTTATAAGTTCCTCGGTTACAGGGCTTTTCGACTTAAAATCTGCAGACCAAAAATGAGCAATGTTATCTTTTTTCATAAATACACCATCTTTAGTTTCGGAAAATACATCAGGCAAAGTTGACCTTTTAAAACGTTTTGCTAGCTGACCCACAGCTTCAGGAGTTTGATTAATTTCATCCTCAGAGGAGTAAAGATCATCATCAGAAATAGGTTCAGGAAAAGAATCATTGTTGTTAAAGGAATCGCTTTCTGAATCACTCTCAGTTAGATACAAAGAGGCCCGACGCTCACAACCGTCTACACTGGTTAATAATGTATTTTTAGCTAAATCATTCTCTATTTCACTTCTTTTAGATGAATCATATGTTAGTACTTTAGCATGCACATTCAATATCTTTACAACATCAGACATATCTGGGGGCGAGGACGTCCTCTCTGGCATCTGTTGCATGGAGCGCTCACTACTCCATGCCCACTTTGAGCTTGGCAAAACAATTGCGGGTACTTTATCTACCCAATCTAATACTTTTTCCGGCTTTTCTGTAGGGTATGTTCCTTTTATATTCATCCACTCATCTCCCTGGGCCAAGAGTACTGCCTCTGTTGGAGGTCTGTTTTCGTCTATGACAACAGGTCGATAAGTTGATGGAAAAACATCACTCTCCTTCAGAATTCCGCTTTGTTTCAACATTGATGCCTCATTCTCTTTTACGGGTAAAATTTTGTCTTTATCATTAAACTTTTCATTCAATTCTATTTTATTAGCCTCATCTTTAAGAAGTGATTCGTTAAATTTTAAACTTTGAGTCAGAATAACATTATTAATTAATTTAATGTCAACAGGATTTCTGGAAAGAGCATCCGCATTTGAATTTAATCGTCCCGGTTTATAAATTACATCATACTGATAATCTCGTAGTTTTAATAGCCAGTGTAGAAGTCGGGAGGTAGGGTCCTTAATTCTATGAGCCCACACCAACGGTCTGTGATCAGTAACTAAATAGAATTTTCTACCAAATAGATAAGGTCGATAATGTTTTACCGCGAAAACAATAGCGAATAATTCTTTTTCAATAACAGAATAATTTAATTCTGCTCCTTTTAGCAATTTTGATGCATAGGCAATAGGTAGATCCTTCCCTATTTCTCCTTGACTGAGAACAGCACCAAGAGCATAAAAAGAAGCATCAGTAGTCACAATAAATGGTTTTGTAAAATCAGGGAACTGTAAAATGGGTTCTCGACACAGCATGTCTCTTAAATTTTCAAATGCTCTTTGTCTTTCATCGGACCAGCAAAACAGCTGTCCCTTTTTCAAAAGCTGAGTTAAAGGACGAGACATTGATGCAAAATTAGGTATAAATCGTCGATAATATCCTATTAAACCTAAAAACTCTTTTATCTTCCTAGCATTAGTCGGTACAGGAAAGTTTTTGACCGCATTTATTTTGCCAGGATCTGGGCACAACCCATCCTGACTAATTACATGTCCTAAATAGTTAACGCTCGTTTGGAGGAAACGACATTTGTCAGGTTGTAGTAATAGTCGGGCTGTTTGAAGTCTACCTAACAACTTCATTAACTTTCTTTCATGATCTTTTAGGGAGACAGCATAAATGACAATATCGTCGAGATATACGAATAATTCTATTCCTTGTAACCCTGACAATATATTGTCCATGAGTCTTTGGAACGTACTAGGAGAGTTCTTTAAACCAAATGGCATCCGTCTGAATTGATAATGACCATTGGGAGTAGAGAAAGCAGTTTTAATTTTATCTAGTTCGTCCATAAAAATCTGATGAAAACCTGACGCTAAATCAAATACCGAGAAATACTTAGCCCCTCCCAGTTGATCCAAAATTTCTACGATATTAGGAAGAGGATAAGCATCACCAACAGTTTTTTCATTCAAATTACGAAAATCAATGACAACCCTCCACCTTTTTTCTCCAGTTGAACTGGGTTTTTTACTTACGATCCAGACGGGAGAATTATACGGAGAATTACTCGATTCTATTATGCCACCCTCTAGCATTTCCTTTATTTGTCTCTGAATTTCTTCTTTATGTACCTGAGGGTACCTGTATTGCCTTGTATTAATAGGTACCTCATCAGTCGTTATAATTTTATGTTTAATTACATTAGTTCCTATTAACTTATCACCCGGTAGGTAAAATTGATAGGGGTATTTTGATATTATTCGTACTATACTATTTCTTTCTTCAGTGTTTAAGCCCTCAAAATGAAGTGATTTTATTAATTTATTTATCCTTTCATGTCTATCTTTTTCTGATTTTTCTATTTTGTTAACATCATCTGCCCCCATTGACCCTATTTCCTCTAATTGTACAGACGGTAAATCAATCTCTTTCTCCTCCTCGTTAGTATTGACTACATAAAGCCAAGCAATTCCATTTCTATTTTTTACTAAAACATTACCTGCATAAATTTTATGACCTAAATCAAGTTTATTAATTATTCCTTCTTGTATTTCAGTATTTGTGACTCTAACAGCAACTTGTACTCTACTTCTACCAGGAAGTTTAATACTATGGTTGTTTAATGGTATACTACTATTATTATTTAATTTTAAGGTATTATCTTCAAAGCAAATGCTGGCTTTATGTGGCTGAAGGAAATCTAAGCCTAATATACCGTCTTCTTTTAATGGGACATCAGGTCCAATGACCTGAAATTTGCAACGCATGGAATTAAAATTTATAAAAACTTGACCAAGGGTTCTGGCCGACCCAGAAGTTATTCCTGATAGATTATATATAATACTTTTATCAATTTTTAAATTTGGTGACAAACAATCTTCTTTAATTAAACTAATGTCAGCTCCCGAATCTATCAGTAGTCAGAATTTTTGCATATTTAATAAATCATCACTGGTAACAGTAATACACGGAGGCGTAACGTGATTTGATTCGGTGACGTTAATAGACGCGTTCATTTGGGGTCTTAATTCTCTAACTTCAGTTTTGTTTCTATCTTGAGTAATACTTTGATCGCTACCGTCTGTTATAGCCGTTTGATTCAGAGTAGGAACTTGTGGCGCGCCCGAAGTGACTCTAGATCTACAAACGGCTGCTACATGATTCCTTCGCCCGCATTTTGTGCAAAATAAGTTTGAGGTTGTACATTCTCGTTTAACGTGTCCAGGGCACCCACAGCGATAACAAATTACAGACTTCCGGTCTAGTTTACGAAAATTATTACCATTACTATGATCATGAGACTGAGTAACCTTTACAGCAGCATGATTCCTAAAATTTGCCCCATGATTCGGTTTATGTTTGTTAAACCTCCTCTCCCCTTGAAATCCACCGGCGTGTTGAAAATGACCTTGGTTATTTACATTTAAATGTTGATTATTAATTATTTCATTATCAAAAGGTAAATTAAAAAGTAAATTTCGTTGTTCAAGTTCCTTCTCTAGTATATCTATCAGTCGCAACGAGACCAGATATTGCGCACAGTGTAAGCATGCTGAGCCAATTCTACGAGAACCCGAATGAAGAGCATTGGGGAGCTGCGAAGAGAGTACTTGGATACCCGAAAGAAACGTCGAAATTGGGACTCGTATATCGACAACCAATTGGAAAAATCATAGGATTCACCGACGCCGACTAGGAAAATGACCCCACCGATTTAAAGTCTTACACAGGGTACGCATTCATCCTGGGAGGAGCTGCAATAAGCAGGAAATCCAGAAAACAAAGAACAGAGGCACTGTCGACGACAAAGGCTGAATATCAGGCCCGTATAGAAGCCACTGAAGAGTGAATGTATCTGAGAGGGCTCATCTACGAGTTAGAGATCCAAAATTTCTCAGAGGGACAAATTTATTGCGATAATCAGGGCGCACTTAAATTGACAACGGCGACAAAGTTCCACGACAGAACCAAACAGGTCAGGATCAAATTCAACTTTGTCAGAGAAGCAGTCTAGAGCCAGACAATAAAACTGGCGCACATGCCGACAGATGGAATGAATCCCGACAATTTGTCGAAGCCGCTAACCAGAGAGAGATACGCTGATATCGCTAAAGCACTGGGAGTGAGTGAGACGGAGTGATACAGCGCATGTTAGTTGCGCCGATACACACGCATGTGATTTTCTTTTCTCTCTACATACTTCTATTCGCAATCAGTCGTTAATATATACTCCTCGTGTAATTCTAAAAAACAATATCTTTTTCAATAAACGCCGAATATGATTCATGTGACTCTTTTATTGATTACATCACCGATTTCTGCCTAACTCCCACATATCTAAATTGTAAAAAATTATGAATAATGCGCTGAATTACTTACCACGTGGTTTTCTAATGTTATATGAAGAGTATTCCATGCCAAATCGACCACTTTTGAACTCGACGCCTTTAGATTCAGCTGAAACTTTGTCATTCTTTTCTACCCTTCAAAAAACATTTTTGAGGATTTTTTTCATATTTTCTTGTCCAACCCAAAGAAAGTTATGAATTTTTCAAAAAAATTGCTTTTTTATTTTCAAATAGTCATAACTTTTTTAGAAATTGACTTTTGGGTACTTTTTTAGTAGATTTCATAGAAATCTAACTATTGCATTGGTCCTCATGACAAAAATTTTGAAAAATTTTGCTATATTTCGACTATACTTGTCGAGCTGAGTCGGAAAATGCATATAGTTCAAAAGTTCATAAATGTATGTATATATTAGAGTGTTTCAAAGAAACAAACTATTTTTTTTTTCGAAGAACTTTGAAAATTCTTCAGAGTATCCCTAATCGAAGACATTGTGAAAATCTCAGCCCTCAATATTAATGTATGGAGGTGGCTGTAATTAATTTTTTATTTCCATTTAAATAACATGGAAAAAATTTTTTTTACTTTTGAATTTTGCTAGTCAACAACGAAGCATTTTATAGCTATGATCGATACATATTCTTGTAGGAAATTTAACGATCTACAAGAATTGTCTGAATGAATATATGCGTACGGAGAACCATTTCGGAGTTATCAGGCCTTAAACATCAAACTGTTTAGAAAAAAAAAATATTTATTTATAAATACGAAAAATCGACTCAAATCACATGAATAAACAATATTATACATCAAAAAATTAAAATGATAAATTTCTTAGAGGTTTTTGATAGAAAGTTTCTATCCATTATTGATTACTGACTAATTTCACTGAACAGCGCTAAAAAAATACAGATGTATTACGAATTTATGGTCAATATACCTCCAATAGTGCAATTTACATAAAGTTTTTTTTTAGAACAGCTCAGAAAGTCTTCTCTATGTTTTTTTACCATTTGTAGCAAACCTTGAAATTGTTCTTCACTGTTAGTTAAATGCTGATTATATTAAGTAATTAATGCGACATTCCTCTCAGCAACGTCATTCACTACTTTTAATATACTAAAAAATTGAATATTTTCTTGAAAGCTTCTGAGATTAGCCCATAAAGTGATGTCGACATCAAGAAACTCAGTAGACGATCCAAATCGTTCAAATAATACCAATGATCTTTTAGAAACGAAATGACTTAGATCTTTTGTTAATGACGTATTCAATTTATTCTTATTGATTATGAAGCGCTTTTTATTTAATATACTACTATCTCGGGACTTTATAGCAGTTACTATTCTAATTTTTATTTCTGGAGAAACTCTAGAATCAAATAAAGCCAAAGCTGCTAATTCTTTAAAAAGCTACCACAGATGATTAGCCATTTTCTCAGGTGTCTTTTTTGAAACAGCTGAATTAATTTTTTTGTCGAGAAGCAAATTTTTTATCAGCATTAAATCATTACTTGGCGCTGTTATCGCTGACGTTGCTGAAAACCACGCTTTTATGTGAAATTTTATCACAAAAATACAAATTTGACGGACTCCTACAATTTCGGTCTTTGGTAGCTTTAACTGATTTTTAAACATGAATATTTTCAAATTATAAATCGCTTCTGCCATCCACCTTGCATGATAAACAGCTCCAGGATATTTAAAAACTACTCCGTCAGATGGCACAGCTCCCAAAAAAATCAGAGCTAAGTCCAGAAGCTCCCTATAATCTCCTCTTGGTTGCGAAATCTACACCAACGATAATAATGATTATATATATTATGACACATACAAAACGCAATTGAAGATAATTAAGAACCATAATCAACATTACTTGTAAGTAATTAGCAATAAGTATTAGAATTTCATCTTTTATATCTGCAAGGGCTTATTGAACTTCTCTGTCTGAAATCCCAGTAGTATATTTTTGTTGATCAATATCACTCCATTTGTTTTTGAACCGAGTAAAAATCGAAACATTTGGACCTGAAGATGTAGGCCAATAAGTTTCAAATGCGGATCTTAAAACTAGCTGAATAACGTGATGACGGCATGGTAAATAAGTCAACTTTCATCTTAGTGCTTGTTCAACAAGAACACATGCACCACTGTGAATACCTTAAAAAAACCATGAATAACAAATTTAAATGTAAGTACTGATAAATAACAACATAAATAACCAATACATTAACAGAAACAATGAAAACCAAAAAAAAATTATTATTTGAGTTTAGGGGGTATTCTGGTTTGACTTCCGATTTTTGTGCACTTTTTTGGGATTTTTTTGTAAAGACCAATGAGGAGATAGAACTTTGAACCTTTAAACATTTATTTATAGATATTTCAAGCGTATACAGTTAAAATTTGAATTAAAAACATTCATTAGAATTAAAGTTATAGTGGTCTGAAGACACCCGCCACGACGAAAATTGACGCTCACTTCCTCCATGATATCAGCTGATTGGCTTATCTGAAACAAAAAAACCCGCCGGGGTTTTAATCTGTATACTTAAATACATCGATTGGACTACGATCGAAAAATAATATATTTAATTTCTATTTTTTTTATATCAAAAAGTTGACAAAAAAATGAAATTCGAATTTTTTTGTTCCGAAGTCTGTCAAAAATCCAATTTTTTAAAATTTTTTTTGATCGTAGTCCACGCGGTGTATTTGAGTATACAAATTCAAACCCCGCCGGGTTTTTTTATTTCAGATATGCTAATCAGCTTACCTGGAAGAAGTAAGCATCAATTTTTTTTGAAGTGGGTATCCAAGCCACTTAACTTTGATTCTACTAAATGTTGAAACGATGTGGATAACTCTGAGAGACGAGATTGAACTCGTGGGAGTGATTTGAGTTATTTGACGCTTCCTGGTTGGACTGGAGCGGACCTGGTCTGGAGTTGGTTGTCCTCGTGAATGCACTCTATCTTTACTGGATTGGAGTGTAGTAGCACAAATACAAATAACGCACTGAATTTATATTTGAATAATTTATTTTATTGACCAAAATAGATAAAATAAATTATTATTACTACTGGTACCGTACTGATATCATTCACTCGAAACTAGGAGTCAATCAGTATTTTACAGTATACTGATTGATAAATTTAATCAAACTATTTTAATGACAAATAGGTAAAACGATCTCAAACGATCTTAATCAAACTATTTTATGGGAGATAGGCAAACTCGGGCCGATCGGAAGTGTATCAAACTATTTCGAAGTAATAGGCAAACTTATTTCAAACTATTTAGAGAAATAGGCAAACTATATCATTTATCAACTTTTAAATTTTGTTGTAAATTCGCCATTGTACTTTTTCTCGCTAATTCACGCTGACGATGGATGGTTGAGTGACTCAAATTATATTGACTTATATCTAGTCCCGCGCTGATTTAAGTAGCAGCTACAATGTAAATAGCATTTCTGCTACTTACATTTGCACGATCCAATGCACTGACGAGCTTAGGCGTGATTATTTCAAGTTTTTTTCGCTGCCGTGAAACCTCTATATCATCTTCGAAATCAGATGCTGCATTTGAAGTTCGACTTAAACTTGAATCTGTTTTTTAACTTAATAATAATCCAGTATTATTCTCATCACTTTGAATTTCGTCTGCAAAATATAAAAAGTTCAACTTCTGAATCCTCGGAGATTGAAAGAAAACCAAAAATTTTAACATATATCAGACTCAGTATACGTTACGCACAGAAAATAAGTATGAGACATTCAAGTTAGTCAGGATTTGTAATTAATTTTATAAAAATAAAAAAGAAAAATGTTAAATATTTAACTTGTATTCAAGAATAACTAAAAATATTCAAAATAATTACTGACCAATTTAAGAAAAGGTAATACTGAAAAAAAAAAAAAAACGTTTAAATACATAATTTTATTTAATTGTTAGAATTCAATGAATACTTCATGCATAAAAAGAAAAGTAAAAAGATACGTAATTTTTTTGTTGATAATGAAATTATCTTTAAAAATTTTTGTATAAAAGAAATTATGCTAGGTTTATAAATGACTATTTTTTGAGGGTTTTTGTGCTATTTACCCTAGGTAACAATTAAAAATAAAAACCACTCACCAATTATATCTTCATCAATATTATTAGCTACCGTTTTTACTGGAGGATTAATATGGAGAAAACCTCGTCGATTTGACTGTCTTTGACCTTGCAAAAATAACTTTTGACTTTCATTAATGAGTTTCATTACTTTGTGATGTGCTATGTCGAATAATTTCTCAATATCGGCACAAAAAATAGAAACTTTTTTTTTTTAGTAGATGACAGCTTTTGATTTTTATTTTCTAGCAAATTTTTCCAAACAGTGTGATGGCGAATGAGTTTTTTTACTGCAGAATTTTTCGCATAAGTCGGAATTCCAGCTTCAGACCATAAATCGAATACATTCTCAACCATCATTAATGCACTTTTCTAAATAGTCAAACTTTGAGAACAATGATAATAAAAGAAAAGAGACATAACCTCTTTTAAGCTCGGCAGTTTGCTTCCTACAAATTTTCTAATTTGATAACCAATTAAATATATTTGCTTCTGCGTCTTAAGCTTAACAATGAGATTTTGTAAACACAATTACAAATAATTATAAATAAATTAAATATAATATTAAACTAATTTTAGTTTTAAACATTAACAATTACGTTGTTTTACTACGAAGTAATGTAAGATAAAAAAGCTCTGAGAGAGACAGGTTTGTGACGGCAGAAAGCGGAAATAATTAATGTATTATCATTTCTATAAAAATCATACTAACAATTCAATAAAAATTGATTGTTCAATTAAAGTACTATATAACTATATAGCACTGAGTTAAATTACATAACCTAGAATTTTTAAGACTATTTCGTTAACAATAGTACATGACAATTTAGAAAATATGATAATTCATAAATTTTATCAATTAATTAATAATTTTCTTTTTCATGTTTATAATTTGTTTTTAGAAAAGCAAAAAATTTTTTAAAAATACTGAAAAATTATTACTTCGTAATTCATGAAATTTTATCATAAATTTATCATTTTAATTTTTTGATATATAATATTGTTTATTTAAGTGATTTAAGTCGATTTTTCGTATTTATAAATAAATATTATTATTTTTGTAAACAGTTCGATGTTTAAGGTCTGATAACTCTGAAATGATTCTCCGTAAGCATATATTTATTCAGACAATTTTTGTAGATCGTTAAATTTCCTACAAGAATATGTATCGATTATAGCTACAAATTGCTTCGTTGTTGACTAGCAAAATTCAAAAGTAAAAAAAAATTTTTTTCTATGTTATTTAAATGGAAATAAAAAATTAATTACAGCCACCTCTATACATTAACATTAAGGGCTGAGATTTTCACAATGTCTTCGATTAGGGATACTCTGAAGAATTTTCAGAGTTCTTCGAAAAAAAAAAAAATAGTTTGTTTTTTTGAAACACTCTAATATTCTAACAGTACAGTTGTACAGTGCGGAAACGATTAATTTGCAGTGTCTTTATTTTGCCACATCTGCCTTCAGATTTGTTGTTATAAGTTAAATCTTGCTCTTAACTGTGGCTTAAAAATCGGAAAACATATTGAAATAATAATTCACGTATTATTCGGGTTCTCCTATTTTGAAATTATAAAAGTGTATCTGTCATTATCAGTGAGGTTAGAGACATTTATTTAGAAAATATACAACTCGTGAACTTGGAATTTCTGTGTCTGCTGCCATCTAGTAATAGCAAAATGACTACCTGCTGCGCTCTCTGCATGAAAAATGTTACCGACGCAAGTGCACTCGTGCAAACTGGCGCTGAGTGTAAACATTATTTCCATGACTCCTGTGTAAAGACGCGCTACAATTTATCAAATAGAGCACGTGCAGCTGGAAAAATAGTTGGAGAGTGTCCGGAGCGGCAGGCGCGGGATTATAATGCTCGTCGTCGCAAATTCCAATTCCTCGCGGGGGATGTTGTCTATCGTCTAAACCGAGTCCTATCAAAGAAAGGGGAACAGGTCGTTGGGAAGCTAGCGCCTCGGTTCGTGGGCCCGTTCGTTGTTCGTACCGTGGTTACTCCGGTGATTGTTGAACTGGAGACTATCGACGGAAAAGCAGTGGGTCGAACCCATATAAAAAATTTGAAATTAGTCAGAAGGGCCGAGGCCCCACCAGAGAGAGGTGAAGAGAACTTCGAGGTCTAGTCAAGACCGCTATGCATTTCTTTTCGTTTCACTCTTACTCTACTGTTCTGATTTTCTTGATTCTATTTTACTTATACTCTCTTACGCTCTTGCTTTCCGTTGTGATCGACTCGGACACTGATTATCTAATCGAATTTCCACAGGATGGCAACTAAATGTTACTTGGCTCCGGGAGAAACTCCCCGAACCAGGAAGACGGTGTTGGAGGCGCCGCAAGGGTCTCGGAAGTACCCGAAGATCTTCCAAGATTTCATCCAAGGGGTTAAATTTGTCCCACGTACACCCGTGTGGTGGGATGGAGCCGCGGGGTGGTTGGAAGCCAAGGCCACATTGATCAGGGTGCATCAACATTTCCCCAAACGTTCACCAGGGTGTCCTCTCTGTGGGGAGGTAGGTCATCCGGCCCGGAAGTGCACGAGCAAAAATCAGAATCGTACTAAATATTGCGAGCAGTGCACACGGCGATTCACGGGTCCCGAATGCAACGCCCCGCACGGGAAATTCCGCCTAGTAGTTCGCGGACGGTGCATCATGTGCCCAGAGGCGCCCATGATACAAGGCCAGTGCTGGAAGTGCACTCGAACACTCCCTGAACAACTCCGGGACTACAGCGATGGGTACGGCGTCGTGGAGAAGAACGTAACGGTTCCAGCGGGTCGGGAGATGTTGGGACTCCCATCGCTCTACACGGGACCCCTAGGGGACGGTTCCGCCTTGACCAGACTCGTCAGCCTGGCCCGAGGTCCGCTTGCTATTGGAAACGCTTAAAATTTTCTTTTCTTTCTATTTATTTTTATCATAACTTTGTTTTTGTGTGTTCTTGTGGGCCATAGCCTGTCATTAAAGGTTCCAACAATTTAATTCATTTGATATTAATCACTCTACCTATCCCTAATAGAAAGAAAGGAGGTAAGTGAGAATTTGGGTTATTTATTTTGGCGTGCGGATGCAGGTAAGCAACCAAGCGAGAAGATGCTATGGTTCGTCCAAACTCACGGGAGGGTGAGTTCGGTCTGGTCGGGAGGTGTCACGGTAATTTGGTTTGAATCCCCGCGTCATCTTCTCCCGGGCTGGTTGCTGAGTCGAGCGCCGCCAGGGTCCGCCACATACTGGGAGCTGGTTTAGCTGACCCCAGTGTGTGACATTATTATTTAAGTTTTGATTTAAGTTTAAAAATATTAATACATTGATAATCATCATTCTGATTGTTGTAATAAATTCTTACATTTGTTTTATAATTTATGAGAGGGTTGTTAGACGCCGAAGTGAGTTTATATATTTTATTTCCTTAATTAAAGTGTGGTCCGAAAGTGGACTCGACTAGAGCAGAAGCGCGCATGCGCTAATGTAAAACACTTGGTAAATTTTTTGTTGTTGTTATGATATGAATTAATTAATTATCGTTTATGATTGTTGTTATTAAACTCTAAAAATATAATTACTTAAAAATAATTATAAAACAACTGTCGGTGGATTTTCTGACGGGAGATTCGCAATACAAAATGTGTCCAAAATTGTTCTCATCACCTAGAGAATTCGGATTCATGGCTAGATGTCTGCATTGTTGATGATCAAAAAAAAGTTTTGTATTCAGAACAGTCTTTGCAGCCATTTCTGTCAAACCATGAATTGATATCTCAAACATATAACTATAAAGTTGGTCGGCAGCGATTAAACAACTTCTCGTACAGAAATTGGAATGCGATCGACAATGATATGCTGCAGAACTTATGTGATGACGTTGATATTGATACAATGAGATCTTTGGAGACCGTGGATGAAATGAATAACTATCTACACAAACATCTAAGCCAAGTTATTGACACTGTGGCACCAGAGAAAACTATTTGCCCACGTCGACCACCGGCACTTTGGTTCACACATCAAATTAAAGAACTCCAGAGACGTCGTGACAAACTTTATCGAATATTTAAAAGGACCGGCTATGCATATAAGGAATATGTAGGGGTAAGGCGTCTGGTGAAAAGTCGAATAA
Source organism: Cotesia vestalis (assembly GCA_000956155.1). NCBI lineage: Eukaryota > Metazoa > Arthropoda > Insecta > Hymenoptera > Braconidae > Cotesia > Cotesia vestalis. The sequence goes on from JZSA01000912.1 coordinate 15,494, forward strand.
GTGAAGAGAAAAGAAGATACTTCGATCGGCAATTACGTAGTGCAAAAAACTCTCGGGAAATGTGGAATGACTTAAGAAAATTAGGTTTGGTGAAACGAAAAAGTGCAGAAGCGGTAATATGAATGGATTTGGATGACTTAAATGATTTTTTCATACAGTCAAGTAGTTTTCACAACGGACCGGTTGATGTCCAAGACATTGCATTGATAAGAAGTAATGATAATGTATTTAATTTCTCGGAACTGAATTCGGTCACTGTTAAAAAATCGATAATGCGATTAACGTCGAATTCAGTAGGACCCGACAACTTCTTAATTAAAGCATATAAATGTACATTGCCATTCCTATTGCCGCTGCTCACAGAATTATTCAATAAGTCTTTAACTACGGGGGTATTCCCGGTAGAGTGGAAACTGTCGCATGTAATACCTATCCCTAAGAAGCCTAATGCTTCTGACTGTACTGATTTTCGGCCGATTTCATTACTATCGAATATATCAAAAGCGTTAGAAAGATGTGTGCATGATCAAATTGTAAAATACATTACTGATAACAATTACATTGATGAATATCAAACCGGTTTCCGAGAAGGTTTAAATACACAGACTGCGGTAGTTAAATTCTGCGATGATGTACGTATTGCGATGAATGAATCTCAAATAACCATAGCTGTCCTCTTTGATTTAAGTAAGGCATTTGATTCAGTAAACCATTAAATATTACTACATAAATTGTCACATATGAATTTTTCAGACTTAACAATAAATTGGATAAAGTCTTACTTGACTCAGAGAAGGCAGTCGGTTTATTATAACAACAGCAAATCGTCTTGGAAAGATATTCTGAATGGCGTACCCCAGGGTAGTGTGCTCGGTCCGTTACTTTTTACTCTGTATATTGCTGATCTTGCTAAGCGATTAAATTGTCAATATTTGTTTTATGCAGATGATCTAATTATATATATCTCATGTTGCCTGTCGCAGATAAATGAATATGTTATTATGCTGAATGATGAAATACGAAAAATTGTCGATTGGTGTAGTTTCAATTGTCTGAAATTAAATGCTTTAAAAACAATGCTATTATTCTTGGGAGTAGGCAAAAAATTAACAGTGATTATTGTAAAAGTGCTCAAAATATAGTTGTGAGTGATCGTGTGATTCCGTATGTTAAGACGGTTAAATATTTGGGTGTCATTATAGATAACACTTTAACATGGGAAAATCAAGTCGTAAGTGTTTGCAACCGTGCTATGAAAACGTTGGCACAATTGAAAATCAATAACGAAATTTTCAATGAACAATTGCGCATAAAATTGATCACGACTTTGATTTTTCCGATATTCGACTACT
>JZSA01000913.1:0-13049 GCA_000956155.1 Cotesia vestalis
CTATGATAGAAACTATGATATAGACGCTCCTTATGAGGGTATCGTAGGAATAAGAAACTATGATAGAAACTACAGTATAGACGCTCCTTCAGAGGGTACTGTTAGGATTAAGAAAACTTTTTTAGGTATGTGAGTGTGTGTGAGGATTTAAAATAAAGTTTAATTATGTAAAATTAAGAAAATAAATTTATAATCAATGTTAAATCAAATTGTTCTTATTTATGTCAATCTATTATAATTCCTCTCAACCCTGTGATATCTCTCTTGCTTGGACCGGTTCTGGAAACCGTGATAAAAATTCCAGTGGCGCCCTTAATTATTAAACTTAAATAAAGGGGTGACCAAGGGACGGTACCAACCCGTTACAAAGGACTTTATTAAATCAGTAACGATTTCCAAAAAGACGTTAACTTCAGTCGAGTCATGCGTGTTACAATCAGATATAATCACTAAACTCCTGGGAAATAATTAATTATTTTTCTTAAAATAAATTACTACTGGAAATATTGTCGATTGATCATTATTCCAATGGAATCCTGGCACTGCATTTTGGATGACAAATTTATAGTTCTCCGCAAAATCACAAACTACAAGAAATTCATCGGTTCCAAGAGACTATTTAAAACATTTCATGAATATTGCTTACGATTTTGCAATAAAATAATGAGGCAAAAGTTCCGTAATCTTTTCGCAAAAGTCACTGATGAATTCTGATGAAACTACCGTTAAAGATTCAAGCGTTGTCCGCGGTTTTGAAATCCAACATTGATACGTCAATTCATCGATATTATTTTCTTCAAAAATCTCGTTCAAAAAATTTTCGAGTACATCGATTCCTGGACAGTTTTTACACTTGCCAAAATAGCACTCTGAAGATGAATTCTGACAAACAATCATTTTTAAACAATCATTATATTCAATTAAAGGTGTCGGAAGATCACTTGTCAATTTTCGTAAATTGGAACCTGAAAATAATTGCAAAAAAAACCATGCAATTAAATACAGAATTTAGCAAAAATAATAATCATAAAACGAAATTTGACAAATACGTATTTACGTTAAGAATCTTTTGTTCTAAATATTTCTGATTACATGATTTTTCATTATCGATAGGAGACTGATTTAAAAATTGTAAGGCATTTTTGATGACAGGTAATTGTGTATTGATACTCAGTTGAGAATGACTACTACTCCAAGATGTAGATGGACCGGATAATGAAGTTATTCCTAAAAAAGTAAACAGTGCAAATATCATTCCAAAAACTGCCAAATCGGTTATTTACAAAGTTAATCGATAAGTAGAAGAATTATTTTCAAAAATATACCTGACAAAGTTCGGTCGAGAAGTTTTCCAACTGCATCTATCTCCTCAATATCAGAAGTAGCATCGTCACTACTACTTGCAGATATTGTTTCTTCGTTGTCTTGTTCTTCTTTTTTTTCTTCATTTAAACTAAGATTCATCTTTTTTCGACAAGCTGTACATAGATAATCGGCACTATAAATATTGAACTTCAGTTGTAAATTTATAGACGCTAACCTCAAGGAGTTCTTCACTACGTGATTATTTAAGTTAAATGGATTACAGCACACATTGAATTTTTTGAAAGTTGATATTATTTCGTATTATATAATAATTTGTCTTTTCTCTTTGTTATCATGGAACATAAATAGATATTGTAACTTATAATCACTTTAATTTTAGAAGCGTATTGGGGGATGTGATTAAGTATCAAAACAAATGTCAGATGACAGGCGACAGCAGCGCTACGTAGCCGAATGATTAGTTAATAACGACATCAGCGACCTCAAATGTTCTTTTTTGTAATTTATGGAATGAATAAAATACTCTTCAAAATAAAAAAAAAGAAGCTGTAAATGGAATATAAAAAAAAATAATTTAAAAAATAAAAAAAAATTATAACCCATTAGTATCCCATTACGAGACTAGGCTTAAAATTTGTGTTTTAAAGAGTAGAATTTTTAAGAATCTTTTAAAAAAATTTGAAGGATACAAACAATCTCAAAATTCGTGTTTTAACTTTGGAATGAAAAAAAAAAAATCAATCAAATTTACGATGAATAATTTTTTGCATAAATTTTTCGAAAAGTTAATCAAAAAACACGAAATTAAAAAAAAAAAGTCACAAATCGGACAATTTTTCACCAAGTTATGGCTATTTAAAAAAAAATACCCGAAATTTTCGAAAATTCATATCTCTCGATTGGCTGAATGGAAAAATTTTAAAAAATTCATACAAACCTTTTTTAAAGGGAACAAAAAGATGCCCAATTTTCAGCGAAATCGGAGATGCAAATCCAATCGGTAGGATGAGTTGGCATGGAATGCCCCATATATAAATCATACACAGAAGATTTTTTGATTTAGCATAATACTACATGAAAAATAATAATAATATCTATTTCGTATTGTATTAAAAAAATTAAAAATAAAATTTTACTTTTTGTAAATTTTAAATCGGATGAAAAACGGTAACCGAGTGGTTCTACCACAACAGTAATTTTCTTTCTTTTTAAAGTTTCTTGAAAATGTTAAGTAATTCAAAATATGTTTAAAATTAATTTATTTTTACTATAAAATTAATTTTATAAATAAAAAATTCTAAAATATCGATTTCTCAACTAAAAGATATTTTGTGAAAAAATTGAATAGTACAAAATTAACTAGAGTATTTGGAGCAACTTTGAAATTTTTTTTTTAATTTATACATTTTACCAATTTTCATAATTTATACTGTAAATGTGCCATAAAATATATCAATGAAAAAAAAATAATAATGTAAATTTGCCGATTCTCAGACTTGAAAAAAAACTAGTAACCGTATAACAGAATTATCACTTTAATTTGGCTTTCTTTGATACCATTAAGTCAGATCCTGCCAAATAAAATCATATCAGAACATATCAAATAATTATAAACGGGCATATCTAATTATATTAGGCCATATCAAGCTATATCAGAATTTATTAACAAATTATATATAGATCTATCAAATTATATCAGCCCAGATCAAATTATATCAGGCCAGATCAAGCTGTTTCAGGCCTGATATGGCCAATTTTCACATCAGGTAATATCAGGACTTATCAAAAATTATACATGGACATATCAGATCACATCAGGCCTGATATGATTATATAAAAAATTTTGATATGACCATATTAGGACATATCAAGTCTGATCAGAATATTTTTTCACGGATATGGAATGGCCGGGAAGTTGCAGGGATGGCCTTAAGGGTCAACCGTTTTCCTAACTTTTTTTTTATGCTTCATGTTATTTCATTACTATATGTTCTTTTTACTACTTTAGAATTATGTGTGTGGTACAAATTTTAAGACTTGTTCTACGTGTAAAGCGGCTTTAGCCAAACAAAAAGTATCTTTAATAAGACCTAGAAATGTTAATGGCCAATACGGTAATTGCAGTCAAATTATTAATGTTCCAATTGAAGTTAACACAATAGTAGAGCAATTGCCTAGAAATGTTGACGATGACCATTGTTTTTGTGTACACTTGAAAAAGAAATTAGTATATCAAAGCAGTCATGTTCATGGCCTTATTAATTTTTAAAAATAAAAAGAAAATCAAAGAATGGTTGACGTATTTGGTCAAAACTCCGCTTTATATTTATCACAACATCACAATAGACAATACTTGTTTAAATAATAATAACGAAGCAGCTCTAGAATTACTAGTAGATTATTACTGGAAAATGACTAATAAATAACGTTTGTTTCAAATATTTTAACTAAATAAGCACGCATAAGAGACTGGCCATAAACAATACTTTCAGGTTTTTGCTTGTATAGTAAAGAAACAGCAAATGCAATAGCAAAAACACCACAGTCAATGCTATTACGTTGATGCTGAACTTTTAGAAAAATAGCAGAATTTAAATTCAAGTCTGGATACAAATATTGTAAAAATAAGATTTTATCTTTGTCTAATTTAAATTTATTCAAAGAATCGTAAAATATGAACATATCCAGTGTTTATTTCCATTACTATATAATATTTGTATGTAATTTTTAAATTGTGACACAGGTGTTATATTTTCAGGTTTAGTCAAGTATAATGTGTCGCGGTGGTCATAGTAATAATTCGAACAACTAGCTAGAATTAATTTAAATTGATACATATGTTCATCCTGCAGTTGTTCTCCATTTATAACGATGTTTAGATACTTATCATTCAACATTGGTAAAGGGCATTTATTACTAGTATTTCTTCGTCTTTTTGTAGGTAATTCTTTATACAACGTTGTTTGAACTCGTCTCTTTAATACATTCACAGGTGAATTCAACGTTGATTCAAATTGTCTCTTTAACACATTCGTTGGTGAATCAATTTTTTCCGTGATGGTACTATTTTTAGTCTTCTTGTTAAGGTTAACAGTAGAAAATGTGCTGTAATTGTTTGACGTTATTTTTCCAATTTTTCTTTTTCGCTCTTTAGAGGATAAATTATTTTTTTCCAGGCTTATGTCGTTATTTATACCTGTATTTGTTTAAAAAAAAAACATTCTTTTTTATACTGACAGTTGAAAATGTATTATTATTTGGGTTCATCGTTTCAATTTCTTTTTTTTGTATATTGAATAAAAAATTATTATTCACTATGCCTGTGAATTGTTTTGGAATATCAATTAAATTAATATTTAAATTTGAAAGTACGTTACTATTATTAAGAATCTTAACATTTTCGTTTCTAATTACTGTAGGAGAAGGTTTATTAAGAATAAATCCATTAAACTTTTTTGAAAAACTAGTTATATTTTTACTTTTAAATATATTTATCAAATGATGACGCATCTGACTATCGTCAAATAGGAATGAAGACTTTATTGGCCATTCTCTTAAAGCCAGTGAAGTCGCAAATGCTATCGCATAAACTCCACAATCATAATTGTTTGGTTAGTTTTGTACATCAGGAAATTCAACCGTATTCGCATTAAATTGAAAATCGGTATATAATCTTTCTAAAACGGTTTGATGGTTTTCGTGGAGTTTCTTTTTATTCGCGGGATCGAAAATATAAATTTTTTTGGTATCATAATAACTACAAACCCAATGACCAGAATTATAATTCTCATTTTCACTGTATGTATACTCTGCGTCACGACTATGTAAAATTTAAAATATTTAATTTATTAACATCCAATTTTTCAATTAATTCAGGACATTGAACATACCAACTTTCTTGGAAATCGTAATTAAATTGCTTATGTAAAATAAAGGCAAAGCAATCTATTTGTTGATCTTCTAATAATTGATTACTAGAAATACTAAGATAATCAGATTGTTTGGGAGAAAACATTTTTGGGTAAAATCGATTACAATAAAATTTGATCAAGGAAGGTAGAAAAATTCTAATTAGATATCAAGATCAATAAAAAATCAAGTGTAAGATATGTTTATTATTTTTAAATTACAAATTTATACAAATTTAACTAGTAAGATAAATAAATTTTTACGATCAACAATGACAGATGCGTGTAGATTATTTTAAAATTTAAATAATCTATCGTCGCAATGCTGACAATCAATTTATTTACTCAATGAAACTACTTACTTCAATAAAAAAAATTAGGAAAACGATTCACCCTAAAGGCCATCCCTGTAACTTCCCGCTAATTCTATACCTGAGCGCTTAAAATTGTACTTATGACATTTTTAAGATTTTTGAGCTCAAAATATAATTTATGTGATATTTTGAGCTCATTGAGTTCGGAGAGATAATATCTTGATGTATTTGAGCTCTCCCAGCTCAAAAGTCTAAAAGAAGTTTCGTAGAACACTATTTTTGGATTTTTCAAATCGCAATAACTTTTGAATGGATCAACCGATTTTCACGCGGTTGGCGGCATTCAACGCAGTTTTATCATCCTCATAAGTGATTTTCAGGTTTTAATTGATCAAATCGAAAACTTCAGAGGAATCCACACTTTTGGACCACACTTTAATTAAAGGAATAAAATATAAAAACTCCCCCTCGGCGTCCGACAACCCTCTTATAAATTACTAAACAAATGTAAGAAATTATTTTAACAATAAAATTAGAGATTCTCGACCTATTAATATTTTTAAACTTAATTCGAAATCTTAATAATAATATCGCATACTGGGGTCAGCTGAGCTAGCTCCTAGTATGTGGCGGACCCTGGCGGCGCTTAACCCAGCGACCAGCGGGTGCCAGAGACGTCTTGCAGTGGAAGAGAGAACGAAAAACGATATGTACAAAAGTAAAAAAGAAAGAAAAGTAAATTTACTGTAAAATAACTATCAGAATAAATTAAATGTAAAATTAAATAGCTTTCGAATCACTCACCAATTAATAATATTGTAAGTCCGAAAAAAATATTACGAATGAGATTTGATTAAATGGCAAATCGTTCGAAAAAAAAATTTTAAATATTTATGATCCACTAAATATTAGACGACATAATTTATTATTAACGATTGTTGATAATGTAGATTTACGATAGATCAACGAATAAAACAGAAACCTACAAACATAACAGTGCTCGTTTAAATTCAACACATTGTGGTATCAGGAAATTTATTTTTAAATATTATTATTGCAATAATAATTAATTATTTTTAACATTAGTAATAAATATTAGTAATAAACGATTGGAAATGTTATTAGATTTGCTTATGTTATTATTATAAATTTACTCTGCTACTGTAATGAGCGACCTGATAATGATGATAATGATTATAATAACTAACATTAATTTTAGTTTTATCAATTTTCAGTAATAAAAATAATGTATTCTGGACGATTGTTATCACCTTCATCGATGGCTATATATAAGTTTTGATCAACTGCAACTGAAAGATAAATTCCAAGTTTACGATCATAAATAAATAAAATTTTTTTCGAAATCTATGAAGTTAAAATGGATTCTAGAATTAATTTTAATTCAATAGATATCGAGATGAAGCTACATTACATTTGCGGCATAGACTTACTATACATCTTGATTTCAGCATTTATAAAACCATCAACTTCATTGACTGAGAATAGGCCTCGATCATTTTCAAATATTCTTATCATTTTATTTGTACATTCTAAAAAATGTTTAAAATCTAATACATTGGCATTGTATAAGTCCCAAGCTCTCCATAGAACAGCTTTTTCAATTAAATACTTAATGCGAGTTTGTCTTCTGACAGGAAGACCCATCATCAATGATTCTAACTCAGTTTTACTTTTTTGATACAGGGTCATCAATTTTTCTGTAAGTTTCAATATTTAAATTAAACTATTTCTGAGTTATTTCATCATAAATAATTATTAAGTCAGACTTGATAAATAAAGTAGTTCCGTATTACATACTCATCAGTAATAAATAATTAAAATTTTTCTAGTGAAATTAAAAACTTGCAATGAATAAATTATATTAGTTAAAATATATTACCTGTAAAATTCCAAATGCTTGGATGCACACTAAATTCCATATTTAATCGACGATTATTTGCTTCAACGTAATTATTCGTTTTGTCTCTACACCCAAATACAAAAAAGTTTTCTGGTTTTATTACCTTTAACCAATATGATTCATAGTAAAGACGAAATTGATGGAAAGCTGCATGAAACGCACTGTATGATGCAAGCAACCAATTATAGGCAGGTATGATTTGATGACTTGGTAACAATGCTAAAGTGATTAATTTTCGAAATAGTATATTACATACCTAGGCCAGTAAAATAAGAAAAGTCTCAGATCACATGTAATTGTTGGCCAAGGCGAGGCCGAGGTTGACATACATATGATCTGAGGCTTTACTTTTTACTGGCCAAGGTATGTATACTATTTTTCTGCTCGACGTAGCCGGAATGTGGCAACTTCGTTTAGCGCAGCGGCCAGGAAGTAAACTAAAAAGTAGAAAATAAATAATAGTTTAAAAAAACTAAAAAACACGCTTTTTATAGAAAACCGAACTAAAAAAATAGAAAATAAGTTTTAATAAATTCAAATTAAGAATAGTGTTAAAAATTTCAAGAAATATAACTTAATAATAGTGTGAATAAAATAAAAATTATTCCATTTTAAAAAAATCGTGTGGTGCTTTTTAAGATATTATCAAAATGATAATCATTCTACTCATATCTGTCAATAAAATATTTATAACTATTGACACCATGCACCCCAAGCTTTTTTTAAAATGAAATAATTTTTATTTAATTCACACTATTATTAATTTATATTTCTTGAAATTTTTAACACTATTCTTAATTTGAATTTATTAAAACTAATTTCCTATTTTTTCAGTTCTTAAAATTTTTGAATATTACTACTGTCAAAATATAAAGTAGAGTTGGATTCAACCAAAAGATGACATATATGTAAAAAATTATTTATTTAAACTCGATATCATGTGTGTTTATCGAAAAATACGCCCAAATGTAAGCTTGTTACCATGTTGTGCCCTTTTATCATGGATTTTGTGTGTATTTATTCGATATTATCAATCTTAAAAAGATTAATATTTATATATTTAAATATTCTGTCACAGTGACATTTAGTCCCAGGGATATTTTGTCCGGGATATTCATTTTAAAGATATTTTGTCGGAGTATGAAAAATCCTGATACCCCTCCTACTATTATTTATACTTTGATTTTGTAATATAGTTGGTATTTTTGAATTTCTGAACTATTAGATTAAAAGTATTTTGGTAAATTACTAAAGCATTGTTGTCATTTGGTCCAAGTTCAAATAAATATTAGTAATAAACGATTGGAAATGTTATTAGATTTGCTTATGTTATTATTATAAATTTACTCTGCTACTGTAATGAGCGACCTGATGATGATGATAATGATTATAATAACTAACATTAATTAATAAATATTATTAAATAAAAGTTTTATTTATTTATTTCCACACAAAAAAATTACAAGGGCTTTTTTTTTTTTTTTTTTTTAATACAAACAGTGTTATAATAAAAACATTTTTGAATGAACGACATAATATAAAATAAATATGAATACGAACATAAAATAATTTTTAATTTTTTAAAAAATTGGGAGAAACATGCAATTTTTTTTTCTGGCCTTTTCAATATGCCATAAAACAATTTTTAAATCTTAATCATTTTAAATCTTAATCAACTTTTTTTATTAGATTTATTTAATTTGCAATTCTTACGGAAAGTAGCCTCTTCGAAATGTTGCTCGCTGACCAAACGTTAAACAAGTCGAGATATCATTTATAGTCATTTCTGCGCAGCATCCTTCACAGAAACGAATGTGTAAACAGGGTACACATACAATTGAAACTTCAGCAACCTCACACTGCTCGCAAACCATGAGAATACTTTCGTCAGGATTGCGGCGAAATGGTCCAACTTCAAATTGTGCAGGCTGGTTACAAAAAAGACATTGAACTCAAACATTGCGATTCCTGGCAGCATCTCTTGTATTATTAGAACATTGCTGACACATTTGAGTATGCAGGCATGGTAAGCAAACCATTTCAATCGGGTTCATGCAACAAATTGAGCACGTCATTCTTGGGGCCTCTCCGTTTACAATCAAATCTGTAATATAATAAAATACTGTATAAGAAAAAATTGAAGTATTACGTTATTCTATGACTTAAGTAGAAGTTAGGTTTATAAACAGAAAGAAAAATTTCTTGACTGGAGAACAAAATTCTTGGCTCAAGAAAATTTTCAGGTACCTGAAGGAAGACCGAAGTTGTGTTGGCCGAAGTGAAAATTTTTCTTGAAATTCTATTCTTGGTGGAAGTAATTTTTTCTTAATTCAAATTACCATAAATATTCGATACAATAAATTTTTATATTTGATCAAGATTTTTAGATACTTTAGGGAAACAGCGCCACCTACTTCAGCTGAGAAAAAAATTTTCTCACCTTGAGAAAATTTTTCTCTTGAATATTTGATACCCATTTTATATTATTTTAGCCTGCAATTATACATATTGAATGAAAAAAAATGATTCAATATTATTTGATCTTCCCATTTGACATGTTAATCAATAATAATATTAATGAAAATTTACTTCTATCGAGATATTTAATTTTTTGGAGCAAGAGAGAAATTTTCTCAAGACAAAAAAAATTACTTCTATCAAGAACTAAATTTTTTGGAACAAGAGGCTGAATTTTCTCAAAACAAGAAGATTTCCAGCAAGAAAATTAATTTTGTTGGAATTCAAAAAAAATTTTTTTTTGCTCAAGAATATAATTAGGAAGAAAAATATTTTCTTGGCTCAAGTGAACTTTTTTTTCTGTGTATACTTGATGAAATTGGTATTAGAGATCAATCATCACTTCAATAGAGCAACAATACTTTTTAAGATGTTGATAAAAATTAGAACGATGATTTTAAATTATTAAATATAAAATTATAAAAAATGTTTACCATTTACTCAAATCATTTTTTAGGAATTCTTCTGCACTACTTTAGCATATGACGAATGATGAAATATAGAAGACAAAGAACGTTGTATCGGGACTCTATAAACTTGTAGCGACATTTCTATGCTAGACGCTTTTACTAGAGAAGTCTTTAGCGGAAGTGGTTATTTTAAATAACATTTCTATCACTTAGGCCTTATTACTCGCGGGTACATTATTTTTATGGAGGAATGCATTAACAGAGTAAATATTTAACGAAAGTGAGACACAAAATAATGGGTTGTTTAAAGTGAACAAGCGAGTGTGAAAATTTGTGGCTTTTTTTTAATATTAAAAGAATAGTTTAGATGAGAAATGAGGTATAAGAGCAAAGAGCAAGTGGAGAGGGTAAAAGTGAAAAAAAGCATCTCTGTTGGCAAAATACATACGCCAAGCATAGCAAAGCAACCCTCGAGTCAGAAATTCAAGGGATGCGCTACACTTTCCTCTTTTTTTTTCTCAACTCTTTAAAATCTAAAGGACAGTTATCGTCCACACCCAAGCTCTGTGTATGGTTAAGCACAGTGACCTATTTTGTGTCTTACATTTGTATTGTATGGAAGAAATTTTATCCTCAAAAAATTGTAATTTGTATTATTAGATTTGAGTTAAGATTACAATCGATCATCAGTTGGTTTGTGAATCAGAAATTTATCTTGGCACTTTAACGTCACTAGGATACGAAAGAGATTATACTAGATTTTGGCGCACATAAGTAAGTGCGGATAAGGAAAAGAAATATCGTGTTTAACTGTTGGAATTAAGCCAGGTGTACTATTACTATTGCCGTGGCTTTTATCCAAGATATTTGGCTATGCTATTATATTTTATGTGGACTAACTTTGGTTTTAACTAGTTTTACGAGTACTTATTATTAAGGATCTTCCTTGTATACTTTTATAGTTAAATAATATTTATAAGCTTAAAAAAATGACAAAATTATTTTGAAGTAATTTTAAAAATTCAAAAATTCAGTTAGTTAATTTCAGGGATAAGTTTTGAGAGTCAAATCTTTTTAAATCAAATTTTTATTTGATATTTCCAAAATATAAATTCAAAATAGTTCAATTCTAATTTTTATTAATTTATATTTTCAATTAAAAGTAAATAGGTTTATTTTCAAGATTTTTAATTTGTAATCAAAATTGTAGTTTATAAATTTGAGTTACAAGTTTAAAAAATTCCAATTTTTTCAATAAAATTTTGTCACACAATTTCTTTTTCAAAAAAATTCAATTTTTTCGACATGGCTTGTTATATCATATTTTCTGATAAACTCAACACAAAAAAACTGATAATAAAAAAAATTTCCTCAAAATTATAATATTAACTATAATTAATAAATTTCTAAAAAAATCAATCTAAAAACTATGAATTAATTTTATTTGATGAAAGTTCGCTGAAAAAAAAAACTTTGCTACTTATTTTTATATAATTAAAAAAGCGCTTCGATTTTTAAATAATTTACAGAAACTTTTCATTGCATAACAAAGTTTTAAATTGTAAAAGTTGTCAGAGCTCACTTTAGACAGTAGATAGCGGAAAAATTAATATAAACTATTAAAAGTTCATGATCATAAAAATTATACCCTGAAGTTCTTCACTTAAAAATTTGCTGAATTAATTATGATTAAATCCGAAACTAGGTGAACTAACGAAGTGAAAAATTATCAAAATAATTAAACTTAGATAATTTACCTGATGATTTTTTGGCTATAAAAAGCCGACAAATTAATTATTTTATTCTTTAAATTTTTTATTACTACGTCGGTTTATTTTGGAACTGATACAGATTGTTAAAATTATTGATTCATATACTCATTTATGTTGAATAAATATTTATAAAACTGACGTATGTTTGAAAAGAAAAATGATAATTAATACGACAGACATTCCAGAATTTTTTCATTTCAAATAAACAAATCAAATCGACTTAAAAATTTTTGTGCGTGTAATTTTTAATAATTTTTCTCATAATATGCAATTCTCTAATTAAAAAATTCATAAAGTGAAAAAAATACCTGATTCTTTAATTAAGAATCCATTTTTTGTTACATTTGTATGAATTAATTAAATACTGCTAAGTCTTATTTCTATTCACTGCACGATCTCAAAAAAATTATATAGTTTTATGCAATATTTTTCATAAAGTTTGTAGTGCCTATTTTTTTTCAACGCTGCTACGCTTTATTACTATTTTGAAGGCACCAGAATCTTTTATTAAAATTTGTGTATCAACTCGAGTAAATAAATGATGAAAAACTTTGTCTTATTAATATTTTATACAGACTAAAAAATATTAATATTATTTGGACAGTCGACAAAGTAATTTTTATTCAAAAAAAAAAACTCGAAACAAAGGGAATAAAAGACAAAAGATAGTAGGTAAAATAGAATGGAATACTTTCTCAAGTGTAATTCCTAAAGTCACCCTAAAATCGTGAAATAAATGGCAATCTTCCTATTGTTTCATGTTTAAAAAAACTAAGCGAAAATTTCACGTTGAGTTTTGAGGGCGCCGGGGACACGAGTGATTAAAAATAAAAGAGCTATCCAAATAAAAATAATAGTAATAATAAAAATAACAATAATAT
>JZSA01000916.1:0-11236 GCA_000956155.1 Cotesia vestalis
AAAAAAAAAAAAAAAATATCAGGTAAATATGCTTTTTTTGCTTTGGAACCCATTTAACCCGTTAGAGATTAATTATGGACCCTCGATTTTATAGCTATGATAAAATATCCTCGGGCTTTATCATAACTGTTTGAATTACAATGTCATAGAAATCTTATCGCTCGGACATTCTCTGGAACACAAAAAAATTTCTCGTGTCTCTGGTAATAATAATCTTTTATTGACATACTTTTCAAATTTCTGTAATATAGATTCGCTTGCAGCAATCTTATACAACATAATGTTTAATTTTATTGAAAGTGGTTATTCGAATGAAAAATAAAATAAAATTACGATAAAAAGTCAATAACCGATAAGGATTTTCCATTTAGTCGTTTGAATATCGATAAAATGGATAAGATGTTCAATTTGGCAGTCTACTGAGAACCTAAACGAACGGAGTAGTAATTTTCAAGATGACGTAAAATTGATATTTGTCTTGGCTCTACTCCAATATCGAGACAGCTAAAGAATAGAAAAAGTGCTGAGTTGCTTTACGAAGCTGCAATTATATTGCTTTCAACTACACTAATACTTTCGACTCTCAATTCATCAATTAAAAAAAAAAATTTATAAATTATTACCAGATAACAGTCTAATAGTCAAAATTTTTGCTATTTCATAATCCAAATACGATAAGCTAATATTAATTTTTTTGATAAATCGGGCTAATTTAATATTTATAATCATATTTTTTTATATTACGAAAATTGACCAATCACAATTTACAACCTAATTTTCTGGTCTATAAATTATTACATATATGTTTATCTAATTGCTTATCTACGATATATGTAAACAAAGATATAACATGGATAAAAAGCAAAATATCGGCTGTATCAACTATTAACTGAGTACATGTAAACATAATCTTACCCACGTTGCCCTTTACGGGCTGAACTGCCACCCTTATCGTTACAATATGCACTTGTTTCATGGCTCGTTGACTTGATTTACCCTGACGTCTATTGAAGATTCCTTTATGTAAAAAGATAATAAGATAATGTGTAGGAAAAGAAAAATCAAATCCTTATTTATTGGTTCTATGACTTTATATCCTTGGAGGAAATATATCAGAATAATTCGAAAAATACAAAGAGTAAGAAATTTTTTTAACTACTTTTATCTTAATAAATACAGAACATAATTCCAAAAAAAAAAATTAGATGAACTTGAATTGATTAAGATTAATTTACAATTAATAAAACCAGTGAAAAAATTCAATTAATTCAACGTAATTCATGGCTTAGATTTTTAAAACAAAATAACTAAATATACATTCAACAAATTTTAAAATAGACCAGCTCATAAGCTCGTTACGGTGTTGTGCTCTTTTGTCGTGGATTTTATGAACGTAATTTTCTCGTTATGTTATAAACAATTTTTCCCATAATTTTTTACATATATTCTTTATATTTATCAGGATATTTTGTAAAAAATATTGTGACAACGAATATTTTGTCAGTACAATATTTTATCCGCGAATATCGACGCCGGTTATCTATTCATTGACTGTTAATTTTTATTAGTTGTATGTGCGTATGTATTTCTATTGTTTTTAATCGTTTCGCAAGATAAATACCATCGCACTAATAAAAGACGGAGCTTTATTTTCGTCTGTAAGTGTGAAAAAAGCTATAATTCATGCAAATTTTTTTAGCACCCACAAGGGATACTTAAACGATGGAAATCTCAGTAAGAAAGGCGGTAGAGACGAACATTGGGCCAACGTGATATATAGTCTACATATTTTACATTAAGATTCCCTTAGCTTTTTTAAAAATATGCGCAATTAATTTTCATTTGAGTTTGCTTAGGGCTATTCTGGAATTGTAAAAATGGAAAAAGTATTTTCATCTAAATGCAGTTTTTCTATCAGTGTATCTAAGAGCATGATCAAGATTTGCAAAAGTAAGTAGAATAATTCTGGACAATAAGTACAATAATGTTGATAGAAAAGAATTGAAGCGACGAAAATCGGCTCTTAGACGAAATGAAGTAGTGAATGCTACACGCAATGCAGATAAAAAACGATAAAACGTCTGCCCAAACTTTATTTCCTTCCTTTCCAGAAGACTGCAATCCAACTGCTGAACTCAATTTTTTTTTACTATTGCGTCACGATTTTGTGTGAAAAAGCAAAAAATAATATCATAAAAAACATTCCTGGAAAGTTCAAGTTGTAAAAGGCTTTAAAACTCTCGATAAATTTTTTAACTTCCCGCTAAGAAAATTAAAAATTTTCAAAAATCGGAAAGTCATCGGTTTTACCCCTCGAAAGCTTTTCTGACTATTCCCGCGAGGAAGAAAATAGAAATAAAAATTCTTGAAGCATAGTAGCACGTTTTCATGTGAGATAAACCTAATTTATAAAACTCTACGATTGTTGTTCGTTAACTAAAAAGTCTTTTTTTTTCTTGCGTTCTTAAACAGGACTTTTATTAATGAAAAAAATATTAAAATTACTCAGTTTACCAAAAGAAAACTCCGACGAGGATGGGATTCGAACCCACGCGTGCAGAGCACATTGGATTAGCAGTCCAACGCCTTAACCACTCGGCCACCTCGTCCTGATGCTCCAAAACTTTTTAAAATGAGATATTATAATTTTCGGCTTTTTTTTTGTGATACCGTCCTAAAGTTGTTACGAACCAGTCATTTTCATCTCAATATTACAAAATAATCTTCACTAAAGTAATACTCTTGAAAATTTACCCCAACGAAATTATACTAAAAAGCTTCCAATTGTATTTAAAATATGGCTTTTACTACTTCAGCAAAACAATAAAACTAACTTCTTAGAGTTTGATTTTTTTTTACTGTGATATTATCGTAAAAAATAAAACATTGCCATAAAGATTAAGGTAGCGTGTAATGTGAAAATTTTTCAAGTAAATTATGAAAAAATTTTTATTAGATGATTACACCAAGACCGATGTATTTTAACAAATTTTAGATTGGATAAAGCCTTGATATCCAGTGGATTATTCTTCACAAACATTCAAGTTATGATATCATTTCCTCAGACATTCCTTTTATTCATTCCTCATCTTCTGAGTTATCTTCTAAGTCACGCAAGTACTCTGTGAAATTTATTATTCTAATCAAGATCACAACATATTAAAAAAAACTTAATCTACAAATAATTTTTGTTGGGAAAATCAGACTCGCGAAGTAAATGGATTTACTTGGATAAAAAAAAAATTAATTCATAATTATAAAAGAATTTTAAAAGTCATAAATGTAAAGATAATCGAAATGTATCTCGTAATATTTTGATGCAAAAATGAAACTATTGATCGCTTGGAATTGTATAGTGTAGTAGCGCATTTGGTGCCTTTATAAAAATAATATATTTCATCAAGCGTGGATACAATAAAATATTTATTATCTAAACGGTTAATGAAATTGCTAACGATTTTCAATACTTGGAGGAGGAAAAGGATCACCTACTGTTGATGGCTCGGGATAGGGAGGAAATGTTTGTTGAGGTTGTTCTAATTCTGAAGGAGTTGGAGGAGATAGTGTTGTAGTAGTACTTAAATCCGGGAAAAATAGATCATCCCACCATGACTCTGTAGTTGTTGTTGTAGGTTTAGGTGTTGTAGTAGTGGTAGTAGTTGTAGTCGTAGTAGTAGTAGTAGTTGTTGTTGTGGTTGTAGTCGTAGTTGTAGTTGTTGTTGTGGTTGTTGTTGTTGTCGTTGTTGTAGTTGTGGTTGTTGTTGTCGTTGTAGTTGTTGTAGGTTTAGGCGTTGTAGTTGTTGTCGTAGTTGTAGTTGTTGTAGGCTTAGGTGTAGTTGTTGTTGTTGTAGTTGTAGTCGTAGTAGTAGTAGTTGTTGTTGTTGTAGTTGTTGTTGTAGTTGTAGTTGTAGTTGTTGTAGTTGTCGTAGTCGTTGTAGGTTTAGGTGTTGTAGTTGTGGTTGTAGTTGTTGTTGTAGTAGTTGTAGTTGTTGTTGTAGTTGTAGTTGTTGTAGTAGTAGTTGTTGTTGTTGTAGTTGTTGTTGTAGTTGTAGTTGTTGTTGTGGTTGTAGTTGTTGTTGTTTTTGTTGTAAGTTTAGATAAGTCACATGGATAAGGCTCTAAACCATCAGGAAGCCATCGAAACAATTCATTCAAAAGGGTTTCATTGGGTCGAGTACCTGTCTCTACAGCATTTATTAGTTTTTGAATACTTTTATTGAGATTTTCTATAATGTAATCCATTAAATTTTCTATTGATTTTGCTTCATATCCGTTTGCACCTATTTGAACGATTAATTTTTGCCGTTCATTCAATAGGTTAAGAATTTGTGTTAATTGTGCAGTAAATATACAACGATGTGGTACTGTGTGAGTAATATTAAGAGCGCACAAATCTTCTTCTGTTAAGTTCCCAGAGAACCTGCTACCTCTCTCTAACCTGCAACAAAAGTATTAAAAGTCTATAATTGTGTTTCAGGAATTAGAATTGTTGGAATTTTTATTACACCATTATATTATTTATTAATAATAACAGTATCAACGAGGTTACAATATTAATCATAATATTCTGAAAATCGCAAGGTTCATAATATTTTCAATGGATGAAATCTTCTCAACGAACAGCATTCATTACTCATGTATAATAAATTAGTTTAAAAAAAATTTAATTATTGATACTTGTTTTTCTAATTTCAAACCTACGATTTTCAGTGATATAATTTATTCAAATTTATTTATCTACCTTTGAGTTAAAAGAGACGTATTACTCGTTTTACAGGTAATATTAATGCTTCTGTCTTGTTCTGGAATAGGTGAATAAAAGCCTGTCATTCTTGCCAAATAATCTATTCTAGCTATGATCACAGGTATATAATTGTTATTTAATTTCATGAGTCACAATAAAATTAATTATTCATTATTACCGTAATTTAAATTACCAAGATCGTGAGAGTTTAATTTCGATACATTTACGTCAATAGCAGTATTTTTGAATTTATCTGAATAAGTAAATATTTTATTATAAGATTCTGCTGTCCAAAGGACAAGCAGAGCTTTATAAATTTGATCAACACTAGATTTCCTCATGGAGATTAAAATTAAACTAAACTAAAATATACGATTAGAATTTAATTACAATGTATACTCACAGTTTTATCAATGACAGATTTATAATTGGATGTTAAATATTGATTATGATTTTAATCCCCGTAAATATAATATATATACCGGAATAAATTGAATACCATAAAAGTTATAAGCAGTATACTTTTATTGCAATAAAAATAATCATCATAATAATCATAAGAATCATGAAAATAATAATAATAATAATCAAAGAAATAATAATAACATTTTAAATAGACTCAAAGGAGTTAAATGATTTATTGTGCACGGAGAATATTCTCAATATCATTTGTTTTTAAATTTATTTTATATCTACTTAATATGCTATGCTTAACTATCAAGGATTTTATAAATAGAAGTATTACAGAAGATGATAAAATAATTAACGATAATTCTAAGATTGTACTTATTATATTATATTTCAATTTTCCTATTATTGATAATTTAATGAGTTACAATTAAACTTCTTTTATTTTTCTTCGATCTTACGCTGCATAGCTTTGTAAGTGCGTTTTATAATTTCTGGAAAAGGTGGATCTTTAGGGTCAATATTTGTTAATATTTTACGCTCATTTTTTGCGAAGAATTTTAAAAATCCTATTTTTTGTTCCATTTGGTATATTTTTGCAATCAAAACACAATTTTCATATACAACTTTAATGGCGAAGGATTCTTTTAAACAGTATTTTGTCCAAAATCTATGCATTACCCCTTGCATTCGTCTGGCTTTTGCTTTGGGTGATAGTTCGAAAAAATCTAAAAATTCAACAAAAAACATAATTCGTCAATACAATTTTTTTTATCTCCAAATTTCTGTATACAAGATAGATATTAATTGTAACTAGTGACTTCAAATTTGAAAAATCACATATGCAATTTATTAAAATTTGGAATTAGGATTTTTACTTACGAGTACTAATTCGATTTGTTATTCTTTTATAAATTTTTTCATTAAATCTGTGTATCCTCCGAACAATTCTACAGAATAATGATCGACTTTTATTATTAATGCAGTTAACCATTTTTTCAAGAAATTTAAACTTTCTTCTCAACAATTCTTGCACGGTAAATAAACTTGAGTTTGTTTTCGGACGAACCAATCCATAATGACCGATATTAGCCATATTAAAATTGATGTCAGATAATACATCCACTTGAGTTATGCCTTGTTTTACTAAAACTAACAGTAAACAAAAAAAAAGTAATGAATAAATACTGATAGATATTCGATGCATTTTGCCACTGACTTTTATTTCACTGTTGACAACTCTTATAAAGCTACGAATATAATTTAACGCTTATCATTTACAAATTTTTAATGCAACAATATATTCATTAGATTGACGTTTCATTGAATTTTATACTTTTTTTTTGACATTACCTGTTGGAAATATTATTTTTTTATTTTATAATTTGTACAAGCGAAAATAAATAATATCCTACTTTCAATTTTCAATGACAATAATCACTGGTTCAAAAATCATTTTACATTTAACAAAAGCTCGCTTATATCTAATTTATTTTAAACCATCACTTGAGTATAACTGTGTATCGTAAAAGTGCACGAGAGAGTAAAGAAAGATCGATAGGGCGTTGCACCCTTATGTGTTGGCACTTGAATAGTTACTCTGTTTTATTGGTGAAATAACCAGAAATTCCTTTTAAACGCCAAAACGGAAGTAATTTTTAAAATAATAATAAAATAAAAATTTTTCCATATTTGTAAATAATCAATTATTTAAAAATCGATAATTGTTAAAAGAGATAGCCACTGGATACAGCCACTAGACTTCATATTTTTTTTTTTTTTTAGATAACCCGTTTTTGAGAAATCGATGCGATGATAGAAGGGAATTTTATTCCGGGATTTACGGCAAGACTCATTTATTTAAGAATTTTTTTTATATTATTTAATAAAAATTGTTGTAAATATATTTTTTTTATTTAATTATTATTTAGAGTCAGTTTTAACAGTTATTGTCATATCGCCGACTTTAATTGTTAGGAGTGGTAAGTTGGGATCTTTTTGGGTTGTAAATATTGTTGGATGTATGCACAGAAAAAAAAATTCTTGAACCAATAGAATTAAAAGTAAAACTGAAGTTATTTTGGAGCAAAAAAAATTTTTCTTGGCTTAAAAAAATTTAACTTCGTTCAAAAAATTAAAACTTCATTCAAGAAATTTTCAGTCTTTCTTAAGATTTTCTTGATTTAAGAAAATTTACGGTTGACTCAAGACTTTTTTTTTTTCTATGTACTTAACAAAATAAATAAAAAACAATCCTTTTATTCTTTTGTTTTCTTCAGTCATTTTTTTCGGCGGTCACAGTGGCTATTTCTAGAGTTTGATATTTTGATTTGAGTTTTTGTAAAACTCAGTTGCTTTAAAAATTCAAACTAATTCAGTCACAAAAAAATCATCGACCTTAGTAAGAAGAATTCTACCGTAAGAAAAAATCTAAGTATTATAAATTGCTAAAAATTTTCACGATAAGCCATTCAAGCTTATTGATACTCGGACTTACATATCTAATCGTAAAAAAAGTAATTATCATTTTTACCCAATACTTTTTATTTAACATAAACAAATAATAGATCTTCTTCACTAATTTATTGATCGGATTCAATATTATTCTTTTGATCAACCTAATTCAAACAAGTGAAAATGTTATCGCTTTTACTATTACTTGTATTCCAGAGACTTTTAAATGTGTAACACCTGCTCTACCAGATGCTGCGGTTTCAAAATAAATGTTATTGTTTATAGTATGATGCGGTTTTCTTGCGCAATATGGAGTTAATGGTTTTGTTTTCAGCAATGAGAAAAATAAGATTCTATTTAACTTGAGCTGGGAATCTCGGTATTTTATATTGTTAATTTCCAGCGTAGAAAATTTTTAGTTGGAAGAAAATTGAAGCCATAGCTTTGTAAGACCACTCGTAATTTTTCAATTTTCTCTACAAGAAGTGAAACATTTTTTTAATTTTTTTTATTAGTTAAAACGTTAAATAACAGTAATAATTTATTTATGAAAAAATAAATTTTTTGACAATCGTTTTTTCCATTATCATACAAAATTTCTTAATTGCGAGTCAATATTTATTACTGTTTAAATATTAAATCAATTAAAAATTGTGTTATGAGGCGTGCAATATTTCAGGTATGGATATCATTGAAGAGTTCAGCTTATCGTGATTTAAATATTGATTAACCATTCCAAGTATTTATCCAACTGCGAAATTATCAGATCAATTAACCATCGAACTGTTACTATTTACATTCACTTCAATCGGAGTAACTAAAGAAATTTTATTTTTTTAATTTATTGAACATTGAAACTTTTTTAACGTAATAAACAATGGAAAATAACATCCTGTAGATTGCAATTTGGATTATTTTTTTAAATGTCCTTTTGAATTGCATGATGAATTATCTCATTTATGCTTAACACAACAGTAAATAGTAAATGATTCAAGCAACAATGATATAGCAGTTAACAATGGGTTTTTCTTCAATTAACTCGATTGGAAAAATCTCCAATATTTTTTTCCGGAATAAATATTATTTGAAAATTTATTCAATTGAATAAAGTATCAATTTTTAGCTTATAGTAACACAAAACAACTTTGATATTCAATAAAGCATACATATTCTATTTATGTATCTTTTTCTCTCTCTCCTCCTTTTTTTTACTCAAGGACATTGAACTCATATAATAGTTGAACTAGTACAAACTCACAATAATAGTAGTGTTATCGAGTTATCAGTTCATATTCTGTTGCCTTCAACAATACAATGGAGTCTCTGAAAACAGTCACCAGTAGTTTCAAACAAAGAATGTTAAATTCAATGAAATTTATTTATTAATATTTCAATAGTGTGTTTGATTATTAGTCACTTTTATAATTATTTCAATTACCATAAATAGAAAATTTATTTTACTCAGCTACACAATATATTATTTTATATAACTGTGAATGATAAGAAAGCTCATATTTAATTAGCACAAAAAAATGAACATTTATCAAGTTTAATTCATAGCTAAATAAATTGATTTTTGATTTATTACACAGAAAAAAAAATTTCTGGACTGGAGAACTAAATTCTTGGCTCAAGAAAATTTTCGGGTACCTGAAGGAAGCCCGAAGTTGTGTTGGCCGAAGTAAAAATTTTTCTTGAAATTCTATTCTTGGTCGAAGTAATTTTTTCTTCATTCAGATTATCATAAATACTTGATATAATAAATTTTTATATTTGATCAAGATTTTTAGATACTTTAGAGAAGCAGCGCCACTTACTTCAGCTAAGAAAAAAATTTTCTTACCTTGAAAAAATTTTTCTCTTGAATATTTGATACTCATTTTATGTTATTTTAGCGTACAATTATACATATTGAATGAAAAAAGACAATTCAATATTATTTGATCTCCTCATTTGACATGTTAATCAATAAAAATATTAATGAAAATTTACTTCTATCGAGATATTTAATTTTTTGGAGCAAGAAAGAAATTTTCTTAAAATAACAACATTTACTTTTATCAAGAACTAAATTTTTTGAAGGCTGAATTTTGTCAAAACAAGAAGATTTTCTTGGCTTAAATAAATATTCTTCGATCAAGATACGTATTCTTAAAGAAAGAGAATTAATTTTGTTGGAATAAGTGAAATTTCTGGTGTCAAAAAAAAATTTTTTTTTCGCTCAAGAAAATAATTAAGAAGAAAAATATTTTCTTGGCTAAAGCAAGCCATTATTTCTGTGTATTGTTCAATTACAAACTAAAGTACGCATAGTTACATTTTTTCATTGTTGCTGCTGAAGAGAATTGATAATCGAATTTTTTTCCTTTAAATCTAGAACTAATAAATACCTAGCTGGGATATTAGGTGAAAACTACCGAAAAATTGTCGTCAAAAATATGTAAACTAAGTTTTCTAGAAAAGTAAAGCACATTTATTTTTATAAATGAGAATTTATTCAGAAATTTAGAAGACCGCTTAGATAACAGGATTTAAATCACAGAATTACCTTTTATTATGGTTATTTATTGAACAATTATTATGTTGATTACATTTTAGCCTACAATTTTTTACACAGCTCTTCTTTACAAATTAAATATGAGATTTCCTATCACAGATTGAAAGGAAACTGAGAATGGTCTTCAGACATAATAAATGCTGCTCGGAGCCATAAGCGATTTATAATAATCATAGCACGGCGATGTTCGTCTTTTATTCCACTCAATAGCAAAGTCAACAATTCCAACAGCATCTACAAAATTCACCGCAACAACATTAGCTGTGTCATAGTATTCTTCGTTGTAAATTTCTAATATCAAGGGCGATATTATATCCGCAGAACTACGAGTAGTTCGATAAATAGTTGACTTAGTTTCAGAGACGTCTGTGTTACAATCAGGAATGTAATTTGATTTAACTGCAGCCATCACTACTCTCGGTACGTTGAAATGTGTTCTAAAGTTTTAAAGTGTTCAATTTCATGTTTTGAATATCAGGATATTTGATATTAATCCATTTACTGACCTGTCTTCTTGTACAATTGAATTATATTTGGCGTTATACTCTGCATATATTACTCCGCTAACAACTTCAATTAATTTTTCATTTTCTAATTCTTCATACCTAGGTTTGAGTAGAGAATGGTTTTCAGAGTCAAAAGAATAATCAAGATTTATAATGAGCCGCCGATCTGATTTCCAAATTTCATTCAATGTTAGATTCCATAGATTGGCGGAATTTTTCAGCATCGGGTATCCTTCGAATTGTTGTTCAAGGAAAATTTCGAATTTATCATAGTCATCTTTATTTTTGAAACCTACGGGTGCATTTTTCAAGTTAGATTATTTTTATCAAACTACACTGAGAGAAAAAATTTTTTTTGAAAAAAAAAATGGACATTGTTGTGACAAGAAATAAATTTGTTGCAAATTTTCAACAATTTTATTTCTTAGTTAGAAAAATAGAAATTTTTCTCACACTAACTTTTTTGTTGAAAAAAATTTTTCTAAATTTGAAAAAAATTAACTTCGGAATAAAATTCTCAAGTTGTCTATTTAAAATTGTTTTTTTTTTTTTTTTTTTTTTTTTTTA
>JZSA01000917.1:0-28286 GCA_000956155.1 Cotesia vestalis
TTTACCCAAAATATTCTCGATAAAGATATCTGTTTTAAACACTTTTCATTTGACCAATATTTGACGGTATCGTTAGGATAATATCCAGGTTGAATTTCAATGTAACGAACTCCGTAAGCTAACTGAGTATATATGTCTTGATTCTAAAAACAAATATATTATAAATTACTACCTAGAGATATTAATATATAATCCATAAATATAAATACTAATTATGTACTTGTGTGACAGTAAGTTTTTCAACATGACTCTCTCTTTGTGGTAAATTTTTTATATATGATCCCGATTTATAGCTTCCTGGTAAAATAATTTCACTCAAACGGTACGGGCCTATTGAGTTTTTCATTTCGTACATCCAGTTACGATGTGTTTTTAAACAAACTATTTTTCTTGGTCTATCATTTCTAATCCAAGCAGCAAAATACTCTGAAGAAAAAAAAATTATGTAACCCACTAAAGAATTAAAAAAATTATTTTTAATTTTTTTGATAGTTTAAAATCAATTTCATAATTTTATAATAACTCACGGAAAAAAGAAAAATATAAAAATTACATTGTATAATGTAACGTGGCGCTTAAAATTACAGTTTTAAATTGTAATTATTACAGATTTTATAAGAATGTAATATTTACATTGAAAGCTCTGAAAATTAACATTCAAAGTTTGAATTTAAAAAAATGTTATTTCGAACTGTAATTTTTTTAGTTTTTATGTTGTGATAAATTTTAGGGTGAAATATTATTATACATATATTTTTGAGATATTTTTGTATGAAAAATTTTGACATGGGTAATTTTTGCGGATTAATAAAGGCGGAAAGCCGTTTTGAATACGATGGGACACTTATTACTATTTTCTTTTTTACGTGCATGAAAACGTAGGAAAAAGAACAGATTGTTTTATGATTAAACAAAATTTATTTGGACTGAAAACGATATCTTCAACATTTGCCTATAAATTTGAGATACTTTAGAGTCAAAGTTAAAGAGACACTGTATTAAAAAAAATAAAATCAACAATTTATCTGCAAGTAACCGATTCTATTACTTTACTATTACTTGTTTTTACTTACCTAAACAAAAGTCTAGCGATACCGGAATATAATTACTTAAAAACGATATTTTCAATGGAGTTTTTACACTACCACTATAAATATTTGGTTTATGCGTAAAAAGTAGAGTTGCGTTGTTATTTTTTGGATTTCTGTTATAAATAGCAACTATATCTCCTTTAATAAAATTTTTGTTGTACCAATAAATACTAATTTTACGATTAAGATTCCTATCAATCTCAGCCGAACGTGTCATAATTAACTGTGCATCTTTAAAATCGTCGATTGGTGTACAAATTCTTGATAAAACTACACTAATATTAAGACTAATAAAAATTAAAATTAAATCACAACTTGAAATTAACATGATTTCTCTTTTATAGTTAATCGTTTAAAAATATTTGAAAATAACGTT
The DNA here is from genome assembly GCA_000956155.1 of Cotesia vestalis. NCBI lineage: Eukaryota > Metazoa > Arthropoda > Insecta > Hymenoptera > Braconidae > Cotesia > Cotesia vestalis. Next base: position 1,468 of record JZSA01000917.1, read on the forward strand.
ACACCAAAAATTCTAAAAACCAAAATGATGCCCATTAACACGGTTTGTTCAAATATACTTTGATATATTTTTTATTCGTAGTTTAAACATGAAAGTCTACTTCTTACGAAAACTAGCAAATTAAAAAAGATCTATTAGTTAAAATTACTTAATAGCAATCATTAAAAAAGAACTTGTTCGGGAATTTAATGACATATTTCCCCCTGAAAAAAAATTTTGAGTTTCGACATAAAAATCGACTAAAAATAAACATTAATTGGTGTATTATCGTTAATCATAGTTTGATAGTAGTTAATATCAATGACCCATTTAAAAATTTTTATACTGCACAATCAAAGATTATCTTTAATTTTATTGATGTAATTTTTTCAACATATCTGTTTCGAATTGTTAGAGTTAAAAATATCTTTATTTCATCGTTGAAATCAGTAAATATAGAATTTAGACGGGTAGCGGTATTTTAGAATGAATCATTCAACTTTGACGTTATAGAACTAGTCCTTTAAATATTGCAACCTTATCCCGTAACTACAACAGTAGTCCTGCTAAAATTCATACAAGACTTTGGTTTTCTGACTTAACTTTTTTTTATACTCTTACAAATTAATTCGATTATTCTAAAAGCTAAATCATCTAACATAAATGAAATTAAGGATGTGGCTAACATATGGTTAAAAAAAAAAGTCCAATGGAAACTAAAAAATTTCTTTTTTCATGAAATAGACCAAAATTCCATTGTAGTTCATACTTAAACTGAAAAAATTGTGCAAAAATTACGGCGATAAAAGAACAATTTCAACTCGGGTAATTACATAAATTTCTAATGAACGATTTTAAAAACGAGTCTCTACACAGTAAAAATAATTTATTTGAATCAAGTAAATAATTTTGAAGAATTTCATCTCGATTTGAATAGAAAAATTCTTAAACTAAGAAAAAAGGTTTAAGTAAATTTTACTTGATTTAGAAAATTTATTCGTCTTGATTCAAGACAACGAAACTCTTTAAAATTATTTTCTTGGTTCAAGAAATTTTCTCTTGAATCAAATTAATTTTTTTTTCTGTGTAATACTCATATAATCATCATAATCATTTAAAAAAATTTTTATCCTCTGAACACTCAAAACGTTTGCGTTCAATACTACTCTGATCATCGCAGTCAGTTGAATCAACAAGTAACAGTTGTCTTTGCTACTCCATTTATCAAAGCCACGTTTGACAGTATGTTTATCTCCTAGTGGAAATAATTAATCGTCAGTTAATGTGGATTTACAAGAATCACAATCAAGCCCGTCGTAAAGTGCGCCTCTTCATCGCTTTCAAGAATGCTGATCTGTGGCTCTATCTGTGTTCTATCAACAGAACTCGCATAATGACTACCACCAATTCGTACAAGCTCACAACGTCCATGCCCGCAACCGATCACACCTGAACTCATTTGATCACGTTGAAACAAATAACTTTTATATCAAACACCCCTGATAGCCAAATTGCCAATTGGTCGCAACTTTCTGTCAATCTACTGCCGCAACTTGTCACCAAGTTGGCAGCGAGTGTTGAAAATTAACTTGGTTGGTGTCAACTTGTTCACCAATTAGCATGAGTTGAAAATGACTTCTTTACTCAGTAACTTGGCAGTAAGTTGACGTTAACTCACCCATAAGTACATCTGTTGCTGTCAACTTGATGCCTTATTTCGGTCGTAGGTTTATGTCAACTCAATGCTATTTATGTTAATTGGGAATCTATTCAGATTCATTGTGTCAATGATGTTGAGTTTCATTCATATCATTGACTTTATTTTTGAGAAATTTATTTTTTTATAAAAGCAAATACTCTTTTGGACAAATACTAACGTGAACGTTTTTTTTTTTTAATTTCTCAATTACTCGAGAATGCTTATCTTAATCCAAGAGAATGAAATGCTTAGACAAAGTATGCCCGTAGATAAAATGATGACGAGTCGAGATTTGGCCAAACGCTGTAAATCTCTGGATCAATCGGATTGATTTATTCTTATTAACGAATAAAATACTGGAGAACCAAGCTTTCGACTATCCAGGAATCTTCTTCTTAAGTTTTCTCGTGAAACGTCCAAATTCAATATTATTTGGTTGTTAGCAGGAAACATAAAAGAATACCTCAGAATTTGACTATCTAAACTTTTTTTCCATGATTTTCTTCGAAAAAATCGAAGTCATAAGATTTTCTAGCTCGTCATAATTTAAAAGACTGCAATTTTTCGGAACAAGAAGATAATACGACGCTTTTGACTACATCACGCGTTGAATAAAATTTAATTTGAATTTATAAAAGTCTATTAAATTTATTCAAGTCACACTAAAGAAAAAATGAGTGTATTCATAAATAATTAATTTCTTATATATTTTTATTGAAAAGTATGTATAAAATTCAACCAAATTATTTAACAAGCTAACATAAAATTAATTTCCAGCTATTTAAATTATTGTTACATTGTTAAGAATCCCATATACGGAATTCATGATGTTATCGGTAACATCTGGTTTCATGTCATTAATTTCCTTTATTTTATTCTTGATTAGTACTGTTGATTGGTATTCAATTTCGCGTAATACTTGATTTCGGGCGAATACAGTAAGCACTTTAGTAAGAACATTGATAAAGTGATCTGACAGGTGGCCTTCCAATCTGATTGAAAAATCACTAAATTGAAAAGAAAATAAGATGATTGATTATCGATAAGTAATTAAAACAATCAGTTACAATTGTAAGCATTCGACTTACTCAACATCAACGAATTTGAAGAATTCAAGCTTAAGAAATTGAGTTTTTAAATTTAGTGTTCCCAAAACTCGTATTCGGATAAAACCCTATCTAGCTGTTGTAATACGCCTTTTTGGCATTTAGACTCCTGTTAATAATCGTGGCTTTTACCTTATACAAAAAAAAATTTTTTTTTTCATCTTTCTCATAGATCCGAATGTTGTAAACATTTTTACGTTGGTTAAAAGAAAAAAATTTTTTTTTATACGCCCGTTTGTCATTAGTAGCGCGATCAATTAAATGGCAGTATAAAAACCGAGCTTGCAGAAATTCAATCAGTTTTTCATTAAACTCTCAATTAAAAAATGAAATCAACATCTGAATAATAAAATATTAATCTAAAGTTTTTTTATACGCCCTTTTGGCTTTAGGCTAAATTTTTTCTAAAGCCAAAAGGGCGTATGTTTTTTTATATGCCCTTTTGACATTAGTACGTTGAAAATTTTTTTCGACAAATCTTAACGTTTTGAGCAGGCCTAAGTTGAATGGCGAAAAAAAAATTTTTTATACGTCCTTTTGGCATAAAACCCTATCTAGCTGTTGTAATACGCCTTTTTGGCATTTAGACTCCTGTTAATAATCGTGGCTTTTACCTTATACAAAAAAAAATTTTTTTTTATTCACCTTTCTCATAGATCCGAATGTTATAAACATTTTTACGTTGGTTAAAGGAAAAAAAAATTTTTTTTTATACGCCCGTTTGTCATTAGTAGCGCGATCATTCAAATGGCAGTATAAAAACCGAGCTTGCAGAAATTCAATCAGTTTTTCATTAAACTCTCAATTAAAAAATGAAATCAACATCTGAATAATAAAATATTAATCTGATAGCGAGTGAAAAGCAATGTCCAATTTTCTATTATAAAAATCACACATTTAACACGGTAAATAAATAAATTTAATAAACACCAACCGCTAGCTTTAAATAAATCAACAAATTAATAAAATTTATAAAACCTGATTAATTAAAATTGTACCAAGCACTGCAGTGATACTTTAAAATAAAATTTAAACAATAGTGACGGACAAGCAAATGCGTGCAAATAATAAAACCTAAATAGTATCACCTTTCTGTAATACCTGGATGAAAAAAAAAAATAGCAGTAGGATGAAGTGATATTTTAATTAATGATTTTTTATTTTATTTTTTTTTTTTTTTTAATTATCCCGAAGATTTTCTTGACTTAAATAAATTTTCTTGGATCAAGATACGTATTTCTTAAAGCAAGAGAATTAGTTCTGTTGGAATAAGTAAAATTTCTTGTCAAAAAAAAATTTTTTTTTCGCTCAAGAAAATAAATAGGAAGAAAATTATTTTCTTGACTCTACACGAAAAGAACAAGATTGTACTGGCATAAATGCCAGATTTATCTCACATAAATCTGAGCAAAAAAAAAAAATTTATGCCAAGAGTATCTGACAGTGTATAATCCAAGATTTATCTGGGATAAATCTAAGATTTATCCCAATATAATCTACATTGATCTCAGTACAATCTAGATTATTCTCACTACCATCTGAAATTTTTTTTTGCTCAGATTTATGTGAGATAAATCAGGCATTTATGCCAGTACAATCTTGTTCTTTCCGTGTAATGAACCTTTTTTTCTGTGCATATAGCTAAGGGTTAATAAGGATTTGTGCTGAAAAGGCGTATAAAAAAATTTTTTTTTGCAATTCGGAATAAAATTGTCTGAAACGTAAAAATCTGTGAAAAAAAAAATTCGTATCCTAGAGCTAAAAGGGCGTATCTAAAGATATACGCCCTTTTAGCTTTAAGAAAAGTGCTACTTAAAAGTAAAAGGGCGCATAAAAAAAAATTGTAGTTTCGATACTAAATGTTAAATAATAGTTTCACAAGACGAGTTATATGCTAAAATAACAGCCTTATTTACAAAGTTTGATCTAAACAAATAAAAAATAAATCAATCAAAAACAAATTATGCAAAAATTAAGTAATTAATTTAAAGTAAAAATTACATAATTAATTAAATCATTTTAATTGCGTATTTTGTTGATTTTTGAATATATTTTCTTTTTTAACTTAAGAATTTTTTTTTCACATTTTTGAACTACGAATTTTTTTTTTTTAAAAAAAAAAAAAAAAAAAAAAAAAAAAAACAAAATTGTTCAAAATATTTCAAAAATTAATTTATTATTACAACATTATCCTTTTTATCAAAAAAAAATTTTTTTTAAGTATAGTGCTTGGTTTCTCCGCTAGATGGCTAAAGTTTCTCGCAACCAGAAAAATCTCGTCAGAGTATAATATAAAATATTAAAAAAATTAATTTCTTTAATAACTAAAGAAGTAAGACATGTAAAATGATTATTTCAAATAAATGACTTAATTAGGAAATAATACCTTCTATCATCTGTGACAAATCTCCGGGTATTGAACTCTATTTTCAACCCCAAGCTTTGAACAACTGGATCAGTCCTTTCGCCACCCATGATATTGTTGAGCTGAGGAAGAAAGAGCAGGACAAGTGTTGACGTTGTGGAGGCCATAATTAGGGCAGTGATTGTGACAAACGCGAGGGTCGCGCGGTCTGACATTAAATTCGCAAGTACTACCACTATTCCAGAGGTAATTACCACCGAATATACGCTCATACCGATGTACTGGGAGTCGTTGAGGGCCGGTATTTTCACGTGTCTTAAATCAACAAAAATTTTACACACTTGGTGATGAAATTTCGGTCTGAGAAAAATAAATATTCAAAAATAATAATATATTTATTTTTTACCGTGTTTCCCAGGCCATGTAGACACCGACTACCAGCAAAAGGCCTTTGTAAGCGTACAAAGAAGCCAACCAGCCATTAGTGTGCTGTGATCGGCATACTTCAACCTGAAAAAGATATTTTAAATATAAATATATATAATGGAGTCTAAAAGGCTTTGCCAATTACTTCCGAGCTTCTCTATGGTTAACTTTTTTTGAGTAGATTGATCTTGCGAAAAATTTAATTGAGCAATGTTATACATAAAAGTTCTTTTTAATTTTATAATAATATATTTTTAAAAGATTCAGGAAAATTTTGTGTGACAAACCAAATTTTTTTAAATTAAATTCAGATTTTGATATTACACTCATCAAGACCTTTCATTTGAATACCCACATGCATTTTTTATATATTTTATATATTTATATATTTCATAAATATATAATATATATAAATATATAAAAAATTGATGTGGGTACTCAAATGAAAGCTCTTGATGAGTCTAACATCGAAATGAGTTTAAATCTTAAAAAATGTCAATAATTAAGAACTGACGTTGTTATCTTGTCAACTAATGATATTTTTATAAATATAAGCTCATTTCGAGATTACACTCATCGAGACCTTTCATTTGAGTACCCACATTAATTTTTCGTATATTTCATATATTTCATATATATGATATTTATGAAATATATAAAAATATATTAAATATTTGGTTTATGCGTAAAAAGTAGAGTTGCGTTGTTATTTTTTGGATTTCTGTTATAAATAGCAACTATATCTCCTTTAATAAAATTTTTGTTGTACCAATAAATACTAATTTTACGATTAAGATTCCTATCAATCTCAGCCGAACGTGTCATAATTAACTGTGCATCTTTAAAATCGTCGATTGGTGTACAAATTCTTGATAAAACTACACTAATATTAAGACTAATAAAAATTAAAATTAAATCACAACTTGAAATTAACATGATTTCTCTTTTATAGTTAATCGTTTAAAAATATTTGAAAATAACGTTACACCAAAAATTCTAAAAACCAAAATGATGCCCATTAACACGGTTTGTTCAAATATACTTTGATATATTTTTTATTCGTAGTTTAAACATGAAAGTCTACTTCTTACGAAAACTAGCAAATTAAAAAAGATCTATTAGTTAAAATTACTTAATAGCAATCATTAAAAAAGAACTTGTTCGGGAATTTAATGACATATTTCCCCCTGAAAAAAAATTTTGAGTTTCGACATAAAAATCGACTAAAAATAAACATTAATTGGTGTATTATCGTTAATCATAGTTTGATAGTAGTTAATATCAATGACCCATTTAAAAATTTTTATACTGCACAATCAAAGATTATCTTTAATTTTATTGATGTAATTTTTTCAACATATCTGTTTCGAATTGTTAGAGTTAAAAATATCTTTATTTCATCGTTGAAATCAGTAAATATAGAATTTAGACGGGTAGCGGTATTTTAGAATGAATCATTCAACTTTGACGTTATAGAACTAGTCCTTTAAATATTGCAACCTTATCCCGTAACTACAACAGTAGTCCTGCTAAAATTCATACAAGACTTTGGTTTTCTGACTTAACTTTTTTTTATACTCTTACAAATTAATTCGATTATTCTAAAAGCTAAATCATCTAACATAAATGAAATTAAGGATGTGGCTAACATATGAATAAAAAAAAAGTCCAACAAAAAATAAAAAATTTCTTTTTATGAAATAGACCAAAATTCCATTGTAGTTCATACTTAAACTGAAAAAATTGTGCAAAAATTACGGCGATAAAAGAACAATTTCAACTCGGGTAATTACATAAATTTCTAATGAACGATTTTAAAAACGAGTCTCTACACAGTAAAAATAATTTATTTGAATCAAGTAAATAATTTTGAAGAATTTCATCTCGATTTGAATAGAAAAATTCTTAAACTAAGAAAAAAGGTTTAAGTAAATTTTACTTGATTTAGAAAATTTATTCGTCTTGATTCAAGACAACGAAACTCTTTAAAATTATTTTCTTGGTTCAAGAAATTTTCTCTTGAATCAAATTAATTTTTTTTTCTGTGTAATACTCATATAATCATCATAATCATTTAAAAAAATTTTTATCCTCTGAACACTCAAAACGTTTGCGTTCAATACTACTCTGATCATCGCAGTCAGTTGAATCAACAAGTAACAGTTGTCTTTGCTACTCCATTTATCAAAGCCACGTTTGACAGTATGTTTATCTCCTAGTGGAAATAATTAATCGTCAGTTAATGTGGATTTACAAGAATCACAATCAAGCCCGTCGTAAAGTGCGCCTCTTCATCGCTTTCAAGAATGCTGATCTGTGGCTCTATCTGTGTTCTATCAACAGAACTCGCATAATGACTACCACCAATTCGTACAAGCTCACAACGTCCATGCCCGCAACCGATCACACCTGAACTCATTTGATCACGTTGAAACAAATAACTTTTATATCAAACACCCCTGATAGCCAAATTGCCAATTGGTCGCAACTTTCTGTCAATCTACTGCCGCAACTTGTCACCAAGTTGGCAGCGAGTGTTGAAAATTAACTTGGTTGGTGTCAACTTGTTCACCAATTAGCATGAGTTGAAAATGACTTCTTTACTCAGTAACTTGGCAGTAAGTTGACGTTAACTCACCCATAAGTACATCTGTTGCTGTCAACTTGATGCCTTATTTCGGTCGTAGGTTTATGTCAACTCAATGCTATTTATGTTAATTGGGAATCTATTCAGATTCATTGTGTCAATGATGTTGAGTTTCATTCATATCATTGACTTTATTTTTGAGAAATTTATTTTTTTATAAAAGCAAATACTCTTTTGGACAAATACTAACGTGAACGTTTTTTTTTTTTAATTTCTCAATTACTCGAGAATGCTTATCTTAATCCAAGAGAATGAAATGCTTAGACAAAGTATGCCCGTAGATAAAATGATGACGAGTCGAGATTTGGCCAAACGCTGTAAATCTCTGGATCAATCGGATTGATTTATTCTTATTAACGAATAAAATACTGGAGAACCAAGCTTTCGACTATCCAGGAATCTTCTTCTTAAGTTTTCTCGTGAAACGTCCAAATTCAATATTATTTGGTTGTTAGCAGGAAACATAAAAGAATACCTCAGAATTTGACTATCTAAACTTTTTTTCCATGATTTTCTTCGAAAAAATCGAAGTCATAAGATTTTCTAGCTCGTTATAATTTAAAAGACTGCAATTTTTCGGAACAAGAAGATAATACGACGCTTTTGACTACATCACGCGTTGAATAAAATTTAATTTGAATTTATAAAAGTCTATTAAATTTATTCAAGTCACACTAAAGAAAAAATGAGTGTATTCATAAATAATTAATTTCTTATATATTTTTATTGAAAAGTATGTATAAAATTCAACCAAATTATTTAACAAGCTAACATAAAATTAATTTCCAGCTATTTAAATTATTGTTACATTGTTAAGAATCCCATATACGGAATTCATGATGTTATCGGTAACATCTGGTTTCATGTCATTAATTTCCTTTATTTTATTCTTGATTAGTACTGTTGATTGGTATTCAATTTCGCGTAATACTTGATTTCGGGCGAATACAGTAAGCACTTTAGTAAGAACATTGATAAAGTGATCTGACAGGTGGCCTTCCAATCTGATTGAAAAATCACTAAATTGAAAAGAAAATAAGATGATTGATTATCGATAAGTAATTAAAACAATCAGTTACAATTGTAAGCATTCGACTTACTCAACATCAACGAATTTGAAGAATTCAAGCTTAAGAAATTGAGTTTTTAAATTTAGTGTTCCCAAAACTCGTATTCGGAGATTTCGAAACCTTCCAGTAAAAGAACCTTTTCGCGTTAGAAATAAGTATCTCATTGTATAGTCACCGTTCACCTATAATGAATAAATTTATTTTAAATTTAATCATAATAATTTTTAATTTTATTCGAAAATTCAATTTTCAAAAAATAACTTTTGAGTTTTTTGAAAACTTTAAATTTTTTTCTGTGAACAAGTAAAAATAAATGAAAATTACATAAAGGTTATCCCAACCAAGATCAAAGTCATAATAAAGAAATTTATCATTATAACGCAAAATTACGTCTCCAGTCCGTTCGATTCTAACAAGATTTTGTATCCAGCCTCTTTGCAGGTGAACTTTACCCACTCCTAACTATAAAAATAAGAAAATTTATGAGGATTACTAAAAAAATGAGTATTTAAAATTAAATTTATCTATATGAATCATAATAGCGTACATCAGAAAATGTTATAATATGATCAGGCATTTGCAACGGTTCCATTCCATTTTTTTTCATGTAATTTCGGATCAATGGTAAATTTATGTCAAAGCTGTCATTCAGATTGATTTCTGTTATTTGTGATCCCCTTTTAGATCTAGAAAATAAAATACACGCTAAAATATTTGTTATCCAAATTAAACATAAACATTTGTGTTGATGATTTTTTTACGCACCGATAAAACATTAACTTGATGCAAAAAAAAATCTTGAACAAAGAACACCAGTTCTTCATTCAAGATTTTTTTTTTTGAGTCAAGTTAACTTTTCTATCAGTGCCGAAACTTAGAAAAATCGATTTTTTTTTCATATTTCGATAGGTCATACCTTTAAAAATAATATATTAAAATTTCAAATCGATATCTCAAATAATTTTTGAGTTACAGCCACTTAAATTTTTTACAGTGTAATTAATATTCAACTTTTTAAATGATTAATTACACAGTAAAAATCTTTTTTAACTGTACAATGAAAAATACTTACTCTATCTTTTGTTTAACATCTTGATACGGAAAAGCGTGAATGGATGCGATTGTTATAAAAAACAAGAAATTATAAATCATGATGATAGATATGCACCGATTAAAAATTCGCAGCAACCTGACATGACCACAAGAGATCTGCAAATTTTTATAAAATTCATTTATACTGATATCATTAATTTACTTCTATCTTATCTTTAAGACGTCTATCTGTTAGATAAACTCAAAAATTGATTGAATAAGTTAAAAAATAATAATCATACGTTAATATCACTGAGTTTTCTTGTTGTTACTGATTAAATTTTAGGCCACAAACATATTGTTATAGATGAACTTTGATAAAATAACTAAGATTACCTTACGACAGAAGCAGTTAAAATTTTTTCATGAATATATGGTGATGTAATATTTTATTACATTTTTTACTAAGCATTGTATGAATTTTTAGTCATTATAATGATTGATCTTACTGTGAAAATTTTTTTAGACCCAGTGAAGTTTTCTAGTACTATCTAGAAAAAATAGTGTTTTTTTCTAAACTTTTTACTGTCATAAAAAAGTGTTCTTGTTGATATTTTTCAACTAATTTAATACTCAAAGTGCAAAAAAGATCGGATAAAAGCAATTTAAGCCGAGATAATTGCTTGACATTGAGAGAGTGAGAGTAAAGCACAGCTCAAACTGTTCGCATTATGAGACGTGCAATTATTTACAATAACAATATTTGTTATAATCGAGATAAATTATCATAAAAATATTTAAATTATCAACAAACTATTTAATTTAAAAGTAACATTAAAATAATTTTTAATTAAAAATAAAAATTAACTAACTAAAGATATTCAATGTCAGTTGTAGCTCATTAAACAAAAATATATCGAGTAAGCAGTGTTTAAATCGCACTATCTGAACTTTCTTCAGATTTTAGAATTTTTTTTCTTCTCTCATAAAAAATGGACCTGAAGAGAGAGCTTAACAAAGTGAAACCAATCTGTGTTAGATTGTATTATATAGGTCAACGTCCTTTTTGCAATGATAACTTTTACTTTCACGAATAGCATAACACTTTTACCTTCATACAGGACAGAGATTTTACTTTTGATGACCTCGAAAAATGAGGTTTAAGTTTCACTTTCGTTGGCCGAATAACCCGATGACCTGACTTAAATCCTAAGTTCCATTGGAACTACTTTCTCTCGTTCGCTCAGATCATTAACTTACGATAAGTAATTTATTAGATAATAAATTGTTTTTCTCAGCTTGTTTACATTAATTAAAAAAAAGAATCTTGATATTCTTATTTTTAATATCTCAATCAAATATTTTCATGTTTATCAGTTTAATACCTTTCAAGTAGCTTATTTTTGTAATAAACATCCTTCATCATCTCAATTAATTATTTATCAATAAATCTATTTATGCTTATCATTAATTTATTCTCTTGGAGTTTTATAGTTAATTTTATTCATCTACGAAATTTTTAATTTTATTTATTTATAAAAATTATTATTGTTCAGATTATTCAGAACTTTCACGTCTTATAAATTGAATTTAATGCGTAATTTTTACTTTTAACTAGATTTTTACTATTTCAGTCATGGTTAAAACGTTTCACATGATAATTACGAGTGTATACATTCCTTTATATCAACTATTGATATAATACATTGATTCAAATTCTCAATACCATTCAAGTTAAATAATTGAAACAATCTTTATAATTAAAACTCTAATTAATAAACTATTAACTTAATATTAATTTATTTAGTTAATTTCGTCAGTTTTATTTTAAATCCCTTTAAATATAAAATAAGTTGATGATTAAAAACATACTTTTTAAAGAATTCGTTTTACTTTTTTTTTTTTCTTTAACTTGGCCGAAAAGCAACTGGCAAATTTATTTATTAGTGTTATAGTTTTTTTGCAATTCGAAGATTAAAATGGTAGAGTAATACTTTTAATCTTTTCCGCTTCACAGCATTATTTAATTAAAATAATTAAAATTTAAATTCTGTTTTCTTTTTTTTTTTTTTTTTTATAATTAGTTATTCATTTATTAGTATCTTTTGAACTCAAAAAATTAACTCTTTAATCAATAAAGTCAAACTCTTGGATAAAAATAAAAAAGTATTTTAATGAAAAATTCTACAAATTCAAGGAAGCATTTTTTTTGTTTTCAAACTAGATACACGTTTATTTCAACCCCAAATTTGTGTCTCAATATTTTGTTTAAAAAATATCTATGAAAACTAAAAAAGCACTTAAAAATTCTTTAAAATTTTAGTTTTTTTTTAATTCTTTGAATGAAAAAATTAAATCTTTAAAAAACTTCATAAATCTACAATTATAGCATAAATTTTTCGTGTAAATTCTTTTCATACAGAGAGTAAAGGTACATCTGCTCTTCATAACTCCATTATTGTTAAAATGGATTTTTTTAATAATTTTTTCCATTGCTTTATTAACTATTATCGTTAAGCAAAAGCTATTTAAAATTTTATCAAACAGGTAATAAAATATATCAATTACGGATTTTTGAATAATATTATCTTTAGATAACAACCAAATTTGATTTAAAAAAAATTATAGTTTAAGTCTTTATAAAAAAATTTATTACTTATATTTATATGTAAAATTTTAAACCTAGAAAATAAAAATTCTTTATAAAACCAAAAAAAAAGCGCTTCATAACTTTTTAGTTTTAAAAAGAATTTCAATTTCGCGCCACGCGCACGCTTTTCATCTTAACCAATAAGAAATCAGCTATCATTTTCTTTTGAAAATTCTCGGTATTTCGATAATTTTCAAACTAAATGAATTTTAATTCAATCATGAATTTTATGTTATAGAAAAATTCAAATAATTTTTAAGTTCTGAATGAAAACCTGAAGTATAAATCATGTTATCAAAAATATTTTAGCCGATTTCTAATTTGTTTGATGTAAACAAAGTAGATATTCTAAACTCAACAGAGGAGGAGAAATGATGTCTGCAGGACAACAGTCTTCCATCTATGTTAGCACACTGTAGTATACTCATAGTAGTGTCAATGACGATAAAGTAAAAGCTTTAAACATCCTATTTTTTATATTTTGTTTTTTTATTTTTTAAAAAATTATATCACCTAAAAATACAGTATAGTAATTTTCAAAAAATATATAACTCAAGATTTCTTCTTGAAGAAAAGTTAGGATCAATCGACTTAATATATTTTTTTTCTGGATTCGAATTAGTTCTGACATTGACGGATTTAGATAACAGAATATCAACATGTGTTCTATCAGTATAAATGGAATTTAATGATTTGTTTAAAGTATTATAGGCTTAAAATTAATCTCAAGAATGCTGTTAACTGTAATATTAATAAATGTTGTTTTGCATAGTGTTGGTGGTGATAAATGGTTAATAAAATCTCATTTAAATGTACCTGATGCAAGAGTCTCGTATTAGATGTAGTTAACATAATTATTTATTTAATTGTTAATTTAAGTTTCAAATTTTTGTTTTTTTTTGTTTTTTTTTTTGAACGTGTAAATTTATAAAAATGCGAAAATTGTGGTGGTATCTCGATTTTCTCATATTTATTACGCTTATTTTAATTGTGATTTACGCCTGGACACCGGTATTATACGATAACACTAAAAGAACTTATCAGGTAATCAAAATTATATTATTAAATTATTAAAGTTTTTTATTATTGAAGCTAGTGCAATATTTAGGAACAATCATAGTGTCAGCAGTATGTACCTATATTATTTTTTTTCTTCATTGAAGATTTATAAAATCTATTCACGGTAAAAAATTTTCTGTGATTATATGAAAAAAGTTTATGTTAAATATTTTAAGCTTCAATTTTTTGATTTAAAACAATTTTTTTTAATTTTTAAACTAAAATAGTAAATATTTAACATGAGAATTTTTAGCCCAAACTTTTTTTGAAAAATTATAAGTAAAATTTATAAAGTTCACGAAGAGAAAAGAATAGAATTCATTCCAGGACAATTAGTAACAGAAATTTTTGTGAGAACCCTGTTTAATATTGCTAATAAAAATCTTAGAAATTTTTATAAAAATATGAATAATCACTCATTCGATGCGGAATTAAATTCTGGAAATAATAATGTTGTTTATTTATTTTATTCATAAAAATTTTAATTTGTTATTAACAAAAAACGTAATCAAAATGAAAAATTTCAATTTTTTATTATCACTATTGGTGATATAAAAAATCGGAAAAAAGATCTTTAAAGAGGAGGAAATTTCTGATTAAAATTCGCGACTCCCGGAACTCTAGTTTGAAAAACAATAATTTTTATTTAATGTTGAAAATAGGGTTCCGCGCAACTGCTCGGCTGCCCAATTTTAAAACACAATAACTGCAAAATTTTTATACCTGATTTTTTTTTCAGTATTGCTGCATTTCTTAGAACTTTTAGAACTAAATTTTAAGTAATTTTTCTTAAAAATATTTATATTCAAGTATTTTCTGTTTATAAATCAAATTATTTATCAATTTGAAGAGCAAACTATTTTTTAATAAGAAAAATTTAAAAAATTGTCAGTTACTGTGTTTTGAAATTGGGCAGCCGTGCAGTCGTATGTTAGCATCGGCGCGTCAAAAAAAATCGCGCGGAACCTTTTTTTCAACATTAAATAAAAATTATTGTTTCTCAAGCTAGAGTTCCGGGAGTCGAGACTATTGTTCAGAAATTTCCTCCTCTTCAAGGATATCTTTTCTGATTTTTGATATCACCAATAGTAATTGAGTTATTTACAAAAAACTGAGATTATTTAATTTGATTATATTTTTTGTTAATAACAAGTGAAATTTTTATAAAAAAAAAATAAAAAAACAACATTATTATTTTCAGAATTTAATTCTGCATCGAATGAGTGATTATTCATATTTTTATAACAATTTCTAAGATTTGTATTAGCAAATTTACACAGAGTTCTCACAAAAATTTCCGTTACTATGTAACATGGTAATGGTTACTATTCTACATAGAAATAAGTTCTATTCTATTCTCTCCGTAATATTTTACTCTCTTAATATTGTGTGAAATTGAATAATTTCATTTCACGACTCATAATGCGGAGCATTAGAAAGTGCTTTACGATCAAAAAGTTTTTTCAGTCCCCTTCTTGCAAATGTTTTCATTGTTACACTTTTTTTTGTTCCCGGAACTAACATAATTTGTAAACTATCAAACAGAAAATTGAATAATGATGAGCTGTGCACATTTCAAGAATTTATTTGATTGATCTAGATCGAAATTATTGTACAACTCATACTGTAAAGAATTATAGAATTTTCTGGGTGTGAATTTTTTTATTTTTTTTACAATTTAATGAGTATTATGAGCCGTGCATTTTTGGATTTTCTAACTTTTTTTTTCATTTATTTATACTACTGATAAAAATAATTGAATTAATCTAAATAGGTAGTTCAAAAAAGATGGCATTACTCACCGGGAGATTATAAAAAAGTGAAGACTATTCTTTACTGGAATACTATGTACGCAGAAAAACATAAAGACTTTATGCTTGGTGAAGGAGATATCTTCAAAAATTGTCCAGTACCTCATTGCTATGCGACATCTGATAGAAAATTATTCAATTTTATAACTGATTATGATGCCATCCTATTTCATGGAATCGAAATGCAGCTAAATGATCTCCCGATTTATAGATCGACTCATCAGCGATACATATATTTTTCATGGGAATCTCCAGTTTCTAGGTATATACTATTATCTAATAGTTATATTTATAAAAATTATAATCCAAATTTACTCATTTTTATCCATATTTTTTGGGAATTGCATTTTCTATCATTTTTTTTTTTCATGTAGTGAT
Organism: Cotesia vestalis; assembly: GCA_000956155.1. Lineage (NCBI taxonomy): Eukaryota > Metazoa > Arthropoda > Insecta > Hymenoptera > Braconidae > Cotesia > Cotesia vestalis. The sequence goes on from JZSA01000917.1 coordinate 17,690, forward strand.
TAGTACACAGGACAAACAAATTTCTTGCGTCCAGAAATTTTGACTTAAAAAAATTTTCAGTTTTCTTTAATATTTTATTAAACTTGAAAAATTTACGTTCAAGTCAAAAAAAATTTTTTTTTCTGTGTACAGTTATTTTAAATATTATACTCTATATTATTAAGAGAATAAGACAAATTTCGTGTCCAGGATAGTCATATGATAAAATCAGTTTTTTTAATTAAATTTAGTGTCAGAGCTTATCTCTTTTAAAACGTCAATAGTTTAGAAAGTACAATACAATTTAACAAAAGTCATTTTTAATAGTATCATAAGTTACTATCCCCGGACAAAATATTTTCGAACAAAATATCCTCATGATAAAATATCCCAAAATAAAATATCCCCGATAAAATATCCCCTATGAAAAAAAACCCCCCGACAAATTATCTTTTGAATTTGTTATAGTTTTCGCAAATTTGAAAAAAAAAAAATTATTTAAGGGCACAGCACGGTAAAAAGCGTATGTGATGGTCTAATATCGAAAAAACACACACAAAAAACCATGTTAAAAGAGCACAACACGATTATCCGCGTTTGTTTAAACTTTTTTTTTTATTTTTAATTTTTTAAATAATAAAAATTTTAATAATTTTTCTGATAAATACGCACTTCAAAATGTTCCCTTAATTAATAAAAATATTGATAATTTTCCTGATAAATTCGCGCTTTAAAATGTTCCCTTAATTAATAAAAATATTTATAATTATTTTGATAAATACTTCTCGGGGATATTTTGTCTGAAGATATTTTGTCCGGGGATATTTTGACATGGGGATATTTTGTCGGGGATGAAAACGCATGGAACCGTTATATTATTATTAAATTATTAATCCTTAATGTTTCAGGCCTTTAAATGATTTTCAATTCGTTTTTAACCCAAATTTTTACAACTGGACAATGTCATATCGACTGGATTCCGATATAAGAAGGCCTTATGGTCAAATTAGAGAAATTGAAAGTGATACAATAATTGCACCACCACTCGATCCTGATGGTATTGTTAAATGGCGATCTTATGATGACAAATACATTCCAACTGATAAAGAAATGGCTATTATAAAAGGTAAAAAAAAAATGGCTGCTTGGTTTGTTTCACATTGTGAGACTAATTCTCAAAGAGAAATATTGGTTGCCAATCTTCAGCAGTACTTTCAGGTATTATAAAAGTTCAATTATTTTTTATAATTTTCTGAATATTTTCAAAAGTAAAATTTTTTAATTTATACTCTAAGTATTTTTTGTTTGCTACAATAAAAAAAAAATTTCATGCAAAATTATTGAACATAAATTACAATAACATAAAATTCAATTTTTATTGTCAAAAAAATTTTTTTTTCTTTTATAAAAGAATTATTTGTGGAGTAAAAATAAAATTTTTACAATTGCTTATTTCTGTAATTTTTATTAACTAATCTTAAATAGAAAATATCTAAAATACAAAATATCATAAAGAACATTTAATTTAATATTTGATACAAGATCACTTGACTATAATTATTTATTACTTTTCATGTAAATTATTATTAATTTAATAAACTATTTACAGATTGATGTTTACGGCAAATGTGGTGATAAACAGTGTAATAAGACAACGAACCATGATTGTTATAATCTTGTTGAGCAAGATTATTATTTTTACTTATCATTTGAAAATACTCTTTGTAAACATTATATAACTGAAAAATTATTTTTACCGATGCAAAAATACGTTATTCCAATTGTTTACGGTGGTGCTGATTACTCACAATTTATTCCACCACATTCCTACATCGACGTGAGAACTTTCAATGATACTCGACACTTGGCTAAATTTTTATTAAAATTATCAGCGAATCCAGCTGTGTACGCTAAATATTTTTGGTGGAAAAAATATTATTCTATCGAAGATACAAATGAATCAACGCTTTGTGATCTCTGTAAAAAACTTCATGATACATCATTGCCACGAAAAAGTATTGATAATTTCAAAAAGTATTACATAAAAAATCAGTGCGTTTACACAAAATTAGTTAACGTAACCGATGAATAAAAAAAAATACAATTCACTGTATTTTTTTCAAAGACTTGCGAATTTAAAATTTTGAAGTATTTATACAAACAAAATTTATATCTACTTATTATCTATAAAATTATTTTTTATTCAAGCATTTTTTTTTATAAAACAATAAATTACCTCAAAAAATTTTTTAACTAAATTTAATAATTATGAAAAATACGGGCTTGATAATTATTATCAATTGTACAACATATCTACAAGAAAAAAAAAAAAAATTCTAATCTTTTATGATCAGAAAAAAAAACGAGTAGAGATGAGGTTGGCTGGCATTAACAATTATGACAATAAATAAATAAAAATAATAATTATTACTATTTAATAATTGCTGTCAACATCTCAACTCATAACTTTGTCGATCCACGGTACGAATTTCTGTATATTTGTATAAACTCCTGGTAAATGTTCACGGCCACAACCAATTCCCCAAGAGACCAAGCCTATCAAAACATGTCTGCCTTCAACGGCCATCGTCAAAGGACCACCTGAGTCACCCTGCAAATAAATAAATTAATAATTAATAATTTAACTATCATGAACAAAATAATAAACAAGTATTTACTTGACAAGAATCTCTGCCGCCTTCTTTGTAACCAGCGCACAGAAAAACATCATGGATTGTTTCTCTTCTTCCGGCAGCTCTGAACCACCTCTGACACCGTTCATTAGGAATGACCTCGACATCAACTTCTTGCAAAACATTTGGAGAGGAGCTTTGACCGTGTCGCGTCCTTCCCCAGCCAGCTACGGTTGCAGTGCGTCCTGAAAGTTTCAAATTTCTAGCGGGCAAACAAACTGGAACAATGTGTTGTTTAAAAGCAACCGCTCGTGAAAGCTTCACTAAAGCTACATCATTCCGGAAGTCCGTCGGCGAATATTGAGGATGAACCTATTTTTTATAGAATTTATTGTGTTAATTATTATTATTATTATTGCTGTTTGTATTTTTTAATAAATATATATTTTAAATACCTCTTTTCTTTCTATGTTGTATTCTTCGTGAAGCTGTTTTTCATTGCCGTCCCTCACGTCCCATTCACCTAATCTTACTTTTAGATTGTTGTTTGGAGTTCTGTAATTATTGAATTAATTATTAGTTTTTCTTATATTTTATATTTTATTTATACGTACGTAGCAACGCAATGAGCAGCAGTGACAACCCAACGGTTATTTAATAATGCCCCTCCACATGACAATTTTTTTGTCAAAAAACCAGATTTTATTATTGCGGCCTGGAATAAAATTGTTATTTTAATATAACATACTCTTTTAATATCTACAAATTTTTTAAATGTCATTTTTTTAATTTAATATCATTTAAATACATTACCGAGGACACAATTTTTATATATAAGTAAGCAGGAGAGAGAACAGAGGTGAATTAAGTGACACAGAAAGAAAAAAAGTCTTGAGTCAAGCGTAAATTTTTTTAAATCAAGAAAATTTTAAGGAAGATTGAAAATTTCTTGAACGAATTTTAATTTTTTTAAGCCAAGAAAATTTCTTCTTGCTCCAAAAATATTTCGGATTTCCTTACAATTTTCTTAGTTTAAGAAATTTTTTTTTCTGTGTACTTAATGACCATAAAAACAAAAAAGATAGAATTAAACGAAATAAAAGCCCAGGGTTTTTTTTTTGAGATTCTTCTTGAGAAATACGAAGGTTACTGCAAAATCTGGCGAGTTTTTTGCATCAAAAATTCATTCGAGTAAATCGAGATTTTATTGTTTATAAAAATTTTAGAAAATTTGAATTTTCAATGTCACTTTTTCTATAAAAAAAAAATTAAAACTATTTCTTGGAATTCTATAAAATGTGGACCATTTAATGCATCATTGAGAAAAAGATTTTTAGGCCTTATTAAATAGTTAAAAAGTTGTTAACTATCACTTTTTTATAGCTTCGGAATGTTCAATTAAATCTGGACATTGAAAAAAAAACGATTAAGTTCAAATTTAGAATCACCGCAACATTTTTAAATTAACAATCGGATAATTTGATAAGAATATAAAACTTTATGATATCAATAAAAAAAAAGAAATTTAAAATATGAATAAAAGTGAAATAAACGGTGAAACGGTCAACTTTTAAGTAAAATTCAAATTTCGAGCGTTTAAAAAACTCTCACCTGCCATGGATGACTGCCGAAGCTGGAGCTATGTCCACCCACAATCCTGTTACTTCTCGTGTAGAGCTCTCCGCAGCCTGTAAATAAATAATAAACGGTATTAAACACAACAACAAAACAATAAATAATATCCGAAAAAAAATTTATTCCATAATAAATAAAGTGATTGGCTAATCGTGTCATTTATCAGTTCCAGCTTTCTGGTATCATGCGTGTGCTGGCATTTATTTAATATTCATTCTATATATTTATTGTCAAGCATCTAGACAGTCGCTCGTAAATTAATAAGCCGAAAAATATAGATTGCACGGTGATGGAAGAGGCGAAAGATAAATAAAAAAGATAATAATATAAAGAAAGTGCTCAGTGGTGGTGAATCATATATCATATCCTTGAATAGTTTTATTTTTGCAGACGATTTTTTGATTACCACGGTACTTGGACTGATCCTGTGCATTATTCTGATAATCTTCAGTCCCTCCAACAATTGGGCGAGTGTTGTAATCATCATCAGGATAAAAGTTATTTGGATAACTAGTGTCAGGATGACTGGCATAGTTAGGCCGATCGAAAGAAGACAAATCGTTGGGCCGATCTTGCTCCCAAGCCGAGTAAGTAGGCCCATAAAGTCCACTATTGTCACTGCTTTGATGAGAATTCGGTCGATGAGGTCGCTGGGCCAGTCCGTTTCCATATATTTTCACATCGTCTTCCACATAAGGTCGTTGATTTCCCAAGATCATTGAAAACGCTAAAATTTATCTATCTCAAGTTCAATCGTCTCGATGAATCGTCATTTTCTGTTTTTATTCTTACTCTGTCCGTAAAAATTATTATAAATTATAATTTATTTAACCTCCGACTAACCCGACGGCCAATTATTGTCAGTTCGTATGTACGGTCTTATTAGTTCGGTTAATTATTTTTTCTTACTCTAGAATATGCTTATTCACTCGTTCCGGTTCACAATTTATAAGGGAACAAAGAAAGTCATCCATTGAATTGTTGTACTGAGTACTCAATAAATGTCTTGTCATATTTTTAAATGTTTCGCATTTCATCAGATAACGTTATATCTTTTTTTTTTAATCATAATTGCTGTGTGGAAATTTTTATGGTATTCTAAACTGTAGTTTGTTGTTTTTGTGGAAAAACACTTGGAGCATTTAATTCTGTTAGAAGTAATTAGTTTTTCAAATTAAATACCGTTTTAATAAAATGTCATTTCTATAGTTCCACAAAATGATTTTTTAATTTTATGAAATTTTTAATGTGAATAAATTCGTAAATTTTATTAAATAGAAAAATTTATTTTAGCGCAGACTCGAAATTTATTATTACTATTGTTGCAGTAAAAATATAGTTTAAGAAAAAATTGTGCTTCAAATTTTTTTTAACTGCAATAAAGTGAAATATATGTAAAACAAAATAATGTTGATTTATAAATCTGCTGAAATCCTAAAAAAAAATTCTAGAAAAAATTCTAGAAAAAATTCTAGAAAAAATTCTAGAAAAAATTCTAGAAAAAATTCTAGAAAAAATTCTAGAAAAAATTCTAGAAAAAATTCTAGAAAAAATTCTAGAAAAAATTCTAGAAAAAATTCTAGAAAAAATTCTAGAAAAAATTGTTGCTCAAACAGTGAATTTATCGTTGTTTCGTTCAATAATTCTCTGCCAAAAAATCTTTTTAAGGTATTAAGGACAAAGTATGTCTTAAATTTTATCGACTTAAATGATACAGTTAAACATTTCTTTTCGTAATAGATAATTTAATTATAAATCGAAGAGCGAATCGATTTTTTAAAAATTTCCATTTATTTACACAGTAAAAAATTTTGCGTCAAAAAATTTGTGTTAAAAATTTTTGTCTTAAATGTTTAACACTTTTGTGTATTAATTTAACACAATAACTGTTAAATTTACACATAAAAGTGTTAAATATTTAACACAAAATTTTTTGACGCAATGACGCAAAATTTTTTACTGTGAATGCATAAAATGCGTTTTAAGATTCCGTTTGTTGTACAAGTATAACAGAGATACTTTCGTTTGTCCAAACGAGAGCGAGAGAAAAAAAAAGTGTAAGCAGTCAAAATAATTTATTAAAAGTTGAAATAAAATAACTCAATAAAAAAGTTCATTTCTTCAAATTATTATTTACTAAATAATATCATTTTTAGGTATCTATTATAACAATAATTATTATTGAAATTTTTAATTAAAATTTACACAAAAAAAAACATTTAATGGCCTAAAAAATCAAATTATTTTAAGCACATAAATTAGATAGATGATCGAAAAAAAGTAAACTTGTTTAATGATTTAAATCTTAATAAATATGCTTCCCAAAAAGTTTTTAGTTAATTTTGTTCATCAGTTTTTTTCTATTTTTTTTTCTCATACATAAGAAACATAAAATTATCATTATTACTTTTTATGAGAACTACAAGAGTACTTATTAATTTCTCACATTATTTTGAACCCGTTATCTCCTTCTGTAAATTTTTTTAACAATATAAAACAAAACCAAAAACTCACTGGCATTTTGCAGGACTCCAGATGTAGGTCTCGAAGGCTCTTTTTCCGGGATATCGTCATCATCAACACAACAGCTCCAAATGAGACCACCGGAGCATAAATCAACAGGTCGTCCCCCACTCAACACGCAGCTGATACTTAAACCACATTCGAATTTGGCGCCTTTATATTTGCACGTTTGAGGAATCACTGTAATTCAAAAGAAAACAAAATAACAATAATAATAACCACCTGAATACTTGCATTTTTCCACCTAAAAGTTAAATTATCCAGTAAGGAATTGTCCAGTAAAAATATAAATGAATGCAAAATAGATGTAGCACGCGATAATACGGACATCCTAGTTGACTCAGTTGTCACTAAGTGTAACAGTTCCAATTGGCAACCGTCCGAAACGTATAACGTTATTCAACATTATTATTTTTCTATTATTACAACAATTATAATTTATATTTATAACAAGCATAAACAAGGCATACTTCTCCCAAGCATGTCCATGATTCCACTATTAAGATTCGCCGCATGCCCCCGATGGTCGTCGTAACTAGTGTAATTTTTCTTCTTCTTCAAAGTCTCCACAAGTAGAATTCCTTGTTCATGGCTGCTAAGTTTTCTTCTTCTACCACGACGTCCACGCTCACTTGATTGTTCCTCAATTTTGCTGCCATCTGAACCCCTCAATTCGTCCAAAAACTTCTCCAATTCATTCTTAGTATCATCTTCTTCCCCAAAATTTTGCAGCGCTCCAATTTGAACGTCCGTAAATTCCTCCTCGATTAATTTGCTCTGCGGCTTATTTTTGAATTCTGTTAATCTCTGCACATCATTTTTTTGCGTTCTTCTAATCTCTTTCTTCTCAATTCTTCTATTTATATTATTATCACTATTGTTATTATTATTATTATGATTATTATTACCACTAAAATCATCACTACCGTCAAAATATCTATCAATATTAAGCCGTTTTCTCACAACCGGGAAAAATTGATCCCTCGAAAAACTCCTTGATCTCGAATACGCAAATTGTTCTTGAGGCCTGTCACCAATTTCCGTTCCATAAACATTTCTTCCCTGAATTTTGACGATGAAATTGAATAAAAACACGACAATAGCTGCTTTAAAAACAGCATATTTGTCATTTTGAGCAATTGATTTTCTTGCAATGAATCTCAGCAGCATCATCCACCAAAAATTTAACTCAGTGTATGAAGAAATCAATCAATTCTCCACAAATTTGTCATCGTTCACATAAATTCTTTCCACAACCACAGCACCAAAAACAATGATGATTCAAAATAAAAATTGCCGCATTAATAAACAATCAAATCACTAATTGCCAACCAATTATCACTGTCAAGATCAGGCAGAAGTGAAAAAAAAAAAAATTTTTTTTTATAAAATAAAATTTTAATGCACGTGGATGTTACAAGTGCCAAGCGACGTCTGTCACGCTCGGATCGAACACTTGCCGTACTAGCAAGTCGTTTGCTTGCTTTCACCGACTTTGGCTTTCTCGTCGTGTCTTTTTAGCTATGCTACCTAATCCTTCTCATCCTACCACCAATTTCTTCATTCTTCTATTTCTATTCTTCTTCATCCTCCTTTCTTCAGTTTTACCAGAATAATCATGTACAGCATTTTCCGAAAAAAGGCAAGACTGAAAAACTTGACGTCCTCGTATCTCACTTTTTATTCTTTCCTTTCTCTATTTCATTTATTTATTTTTCAATTACAATTGATTCCTCACGTATGATTCATTTATCTTCACGCACGTGGAATCACTGACTAACAATCAATTTTATCGTGAATTACTGACACAGTTTTAATAGTAAGTTGTTTATTTTTATTTTCAACATTATTAATTTTTTGTGAAGGAAATGAATAAAATAAAGAATTGATAATGATAATGAATAATGATAGGCTTAAGGCTTGCGTGTCACCAAGACGTTCTAGTTGGGTGATATTAGCTGCTTCCGAAAGAAGAAACTCTTTTGTCGTAGCAAAAAAAAAGGATGCTTAATCATTGCAAGCCTTTCTCTTTCGTGCCAAGTAAGTACGCATTTATTTTTCAGTCGTTGTTTTATTTGACGAGAATTCCTCGCTGTATACATTTACTGGCTTCCGTAGTTCACAATATAGCTTATACTCTAGACCACTCTAGACCACTGGCTACTGCATACGTAAGAAGACGTCATGTCGTCTTCAGAGCATGCAAACTGCTATGAAGATTTTCAGATCGTGTGACTTTGATACCGACTCGGTTGGAACCAAATCAGAACTCGGAATGAGACACTTCGTGACACCTGATCATATTAACTTATAAAACGGGTTTTACTCATTTTTTATTTACTCTATGTTTTTTTTTTTTATCAATTTATGTTTATTATCGTGGTAATTATAAAGAGTATAAATTATGTTGATTGACAAGATCTAGCTTGGATTGAACTTGATTTTAGTTTAGATTCTTCAAAAATTTTTAATTTTATTTTGACAAGTCTTGGAAATTTTTCTAAAATATTTTTTTTTCGAGGTAAATTCCCGAGTCGAAATCGAAGAAGTTGAGCCTATGTTAACTTTAAAAAATTCGGGATTGTAAAATAGCACACCGCTAACGTTCATTTTATCGTAAAAAAAAAAAAAAAATGATACTTAATGACAAAAAATAAAAGTGCAGTTCTAACTCTCGAAAAAAATCAACGAATTTTAATACGTTACAAAATATCATTACAAAATCGATCTAATGCAAAATTTTAGAGTTATGTAGAAAAAATATTTTTTTGGAATTTTTTTGACAGAAATTTCTTGGATGAATCAACTGATTTTGATCCGACACTTCATGCAATTTTTTAAACATAAAAAAATTACTTATTACTCGCGAAAAAAATTCCGAATTTATCCAAAAAAAAATTTTTTTTTTTTAAATTAACTAATTTTGATACAAATCGTTATCGACGTTGTTTTTTAAGTTTGAGAGCTGATCATATTCTAAAATCGATCGATTCATCAGCTTGAAAATTATCTCAAAGAAAAAATTTTTTTTAATTTTACTTTTGAGATTCCTCAAAATCTATCAAGCCAAATCGATTCTAATTCACATGAAATCATTGACTTTTATAGTAGGAACTTAAGAATTGAAAATTAAAATTGAATTTAGTTCTATTTAACACGCGAGCGCTTTGAGCACTTTGAGCATGATATACTGTAGTTTTTTATTCGTTGATTAGAGAGAGAAAAGACTGTGAGGAATGCTGACAGTGTGAACAAGAACATCAACCATAATTTTTATTAATTTGTGTTATTTGGGCAACACCGTCGATTTTAAGTTTTATTTATTGTAGTAAACCGCAAAGGAGTTGAAAAGCTATTTGTGTTACAGCTTTTTCTCAAATAATTATGAGCCTATTAAAAAAAAAATGAGACCGGGAAATTCTTTCCAAATTGAGTCTAAATAGATTTAATTAAACCCTTTTAAGTTCTAAAAAATCCAATGTATGCTTGTAAAATTCGTGTAGATTTAATCAACAAGATTTAGGCTCAAGCCAGGTAAAGTAAATATATTACACAGGAAAAAGGGATAAAACGAGCTTTTCAAAAAATTAAGGAAAAAATGTCTATTCACTTGCGGTTTTCTCATTTTATTTAATCATTTTTTTTTTTTTTTTAGCTTAAACCAAAAAAATTGCAATACTTTTGAAATATACTTACATCCTAATTCATCAAAAAATCGCGGTCGTCCACTTGATATTTCGTTACTTGAATGCTCATCATAATGTCCAGCATCTAAAACCAGTAGTCATTATTAACATAAAATTTTCCAAAAAAAAAAAAAAAAAAGA
>JZSA01000920.1:0-52712 GCA_000956155.1 Cotesia vestalis
TTTTTTTTTTTTTTTTTTTTTTTCATTTTAAATAATATTACTAAGAGTTCTGCTGATCACGCGGGCGCATCTTTTTTCCGAGGGCTCGCCGATTATCAGAGTTTTTAATATTTTTTTTTAATCCCAATAATTTCTTATTAAACATGTATCTTTAAGACAGTAAAAAGTTTGAATAAAATATTTCCTTCTTCTATTAAAAAAATTTTTTTACCGAAAAAAACCCATTTAACCCCTTAAATAAAAATAAAAACGTTTACCTATTATTAATAAATATTGGTTTGATATAACGAGTTACAGGCAACTTATCAAAGTGCAATAAACTGGTGTGAAATTGGTCAAGGTTCTCGATGTGATTCACCATCCTGGTTTGTTGATGAGGACCGTCTACATACTGATGAGGTATCGATAATCCTGCTATAATGGCAGTGATATTTTTGTCGAGGCTATATCAGTGAAAATTTTGGTATCAATTTTCTAGAGTTCAAATTGATGCATTCAAGAATGTTTTACTTACTTGATATCATTTGTACAGTGTGTAGAAGTCATAGCCCATTCGGTGTTTAATAGCAATGCCGGGCAATGGTATTTACCGTTCACGAAAATAGCCGGTTCCCATGGTAACAAATGTGATTCGTTATTAGGCAGCTTGCTTTCGTATAAATATTCGTCTACTGGCTCTTTAAAATTCATTTTGCAATCTACGTAAAGAGCATAACACGTCATAGCATCTGAATCTTCTTCTGGAATCTTTTTGATAATTTCTTCGGGGTCGAAAGTTATAGAACTGTTTTCTGAATTTCGACGAACTTCCAATTTTTTCTGGTAAATAGGGTGGAAACTAGCTGATTCATGTTTGCTAGTAAAAATAAAGAAGAAAGATTAAAGATTTTTGAAAATAATTGGTAAATATTTCCAATCATTTTAATTTTAATTTTTTTTTAACTAAATTTCTATTTGATTTTATTAATATCTATTTTATTTTTGAAAAATACATAAAAAAATTAACAATTTAAGAAAAAAAAGTTGATGGTCACAATTTTAACAAATTAAAAAAAAAATTTATAAATTTTTTAGAAAATTGTGATATTTAACTTTTTTTTTAGTTTTTTATAAATATAATTAATATAATTAATTATCCCGATTTAAGTTTTCGATAAACATCTAGAAAAATTGTAATATTATTCATCCTATTTTTTTTTTAAATAAATTATTTATTTGTTATTATTTTCATTCACGCCTTAAATAAATTTTAATTTAAATAAACAAATTTTAATTTAATTTACCAAAATTTTGTTTATAATTTTTATACATGATATCACTTACAACAGTCCTTTTCATCATCATGTAACGGACAGTCCTTTCTTCTATCGCACCTCTTCTCCACAGGAATTAAAACACCACTTCGAGGACAGAGATAAGTGTACCGATCAGTATTCCTATTATCTAAAAATAATATAAAAAAAAGTGTCTTTAATTATCTAAAAAATTTAACAAAAAAAAAAATGAAATATCTGTATTACTGCAAGAGAGCTCGTCGCTTTTATCGGCACAGTCGATACGCCCGTCACAAATTGATAGAGGGTATTTGATGGCCAAAATATCAATACACCTACAATTAAGTTCATCTGTTCCATCTTCACAGTCGATTTTTTTATCGCACCTCAGAGACTTCGAGATGACTTGAGTTATACTGAAAAATAGAACTCAAAATTTATTTTTGAGCTTTACTCTACTACTTAAAAGATATTATGACAAAATTCGGAGTAAATTCCGACATGAGGATCAACGCAAAAGATTGATTCTTATGAAATCTACCTAAAAATCCTATTTCTTGAATTTTTTCAAAATTAGAAACTTACTTTGAGCAAATAAAATCATTGGTGGTTTCTATTAGTTTCCACGTGTCATTAAAAGCTTTAGTTGGTGCGTTATTTTTATGTGCTCTTGCGCCGACCTCCAGGATATCATTGTCATAATCATATCTGCTGCTACTGCTTTCTGTCATCTCATTTACTGCGTCTCCTGTGTCATCCGTGACATTTTCTTCATTTCTCAAATTTGTATTGAGGTCCGTCTCATTCTGGTCATTGAAGCTGTTTTCATCTGGATAAATCGAAGTCTCAGTCCCATAGAAATTTTCATTAGCTGGCTTTTCAGCTGCCTTTGGACTGTTAAAATTTTTGACAGCTACTTCCTCAACAACTTCACCTGGAGTAGCTTCATCGCTCTTGTTGATAAATGCTTCGGTCGTCTGTTCGACACTTTTATAAAAGTAGTAACAATTTGTTTCATCCTCAGCATTCAAGCAGTCAACTTTCTTATCACACCGTCGGTTTAATGGCAAACATTTTCCCATTTTTTCGAGGCATTTGAATCCAGGACAATCGGCCAAAGGTTTAGGTCCGAATGGTTCATGATCAGAATCTGGAATATTTAATTCAATTAAAAATTCAATAAAAAAGCAGCATTATTCCTTTAAATCTATAAAGTAAATTTAAACTAAGTCTCACTCATGGTTCGGTTAATCCAGGGTAAATAATAGCTCACACGCGTGTAAGCTCCAGTTTTGTTAGGACGTGCACAACCTTCTCCATGGCTAACAATTCCAGCAATGTACCATCTATTAGAACTATCTATAGGTATCCGGCACATTAGTGGACCCCCGCTGTCACCCTGACACGCGTCTCTCCCTCCTTCGCTCCAACCAGCGCAGATAATTCCATTGCTTCGGTCGAATTTTTCATTGCATCTAGCTGCAATGGGTACTTGTACTTCTCGTAAATAATCCGCTGCAAATGGAATTGGGTCAATTATTGAACCAATCATCAATTTATTTCCATATTAGATTAATTAATTGATTAATTTTCTTACGATCAGGCCCGTTTTCAGATGTAGCACCCCACCCGACGGTTGTGCAGGTTTCATTAACACGTGGACTTCCCCATACACTTGTCGGAAGACAAGTTGCGCGGATCCATCGATTTAATCTCAATGGTTCGTTTAATTTAATTAACGCCAAGTCATTTCTCATTATACGGCCGTCGTACTCAGGATGCGGGATCACAACTTGGGCTTGACGGATTTGAGCCATTGGAGAAAATGAAAAACGTCTTGAAAGGCCAGCAAATATTTGGTAATAATGATCACTGTACCTTAAAAAAAAAAAAGAAAACAAGTTAGTACATAGAAAAAAAAATTAACTTGAATCAAGAGAAAAATTCTTGAACCAAGAAAATAATTTTGAAGGATTTTATTGTCTTGAATTAAGACGAAAAATTCTTGAATCAAGCGCAGATAATTCCATTGCTTCGGTCGAATTTTTCATTGCATCTAGCTGCAATGGGTACTTGTACTTCTCGTAAATAATCCGCTGCAAATGGAATTAGGTTAATTATTGAACCAATCATCAATTTATTTCTATATTAGATTAATTAATTAATTAATTTTTTTTACGATCAGGCCCGTTTTCAGATGTAGCACCCCACCCGACGGTTGTGCAGGTTTCATTAACACGTGGACTTCCCCACACACTTGTAGGAAGACAAGTTGCGCGGATCCATCGATTTAATCTCAATGGTTCGTTTAATTTAATTAACGCCAAGTCATTTCTCATTATACGGCCGTCGTACTCAGGATGCGGGATCACAACTTGGGCTTGACGGATTTGAGCCATTGGAGAAAATGAAAAACGTCTTGAAAGGCCAGCAAATATTTGGTAATAATGATCACTGTACCTTAAAAAAAAAAAAGAAAACAAGTTAGTACATAGAAAAAAAAATTAACTTGAATCAAGAGAAAAATTCTTGAACCAAGAAAATAATTTTGAAGGATTTTATTGTCTTGAATTAAGACGAAAAATTCTTGAATCAAGTCAAATTTACTTAAGGAGGATAATAGCCACTGTGAAATTAAAAAAAATTTTTTTTATTTTATTAAATTAAAATTTATACATTCAAAAATATATATATCTAGAGATTTGTGTGAAAATTCCGATTATTTTTCGAGTTATGCATTGTGAAAAATCAAATTCTACTTGCAAGTAAAATTTATTCGAACTAAGAAAAATTTTCTTAACTTAAGAGTTTTTCTACCCAAATAAAGATAATGAAGTTTTTCAAAATTATTTACTTGATTCAAGTTAATTTTTTTTCTGTGTAGTTTTAAATTTATATATGGTTCTTAAATTTTTAATATTAATTTTCATTGACTTTATTTTATTAATAAATTTATACCTCTCTGTGCAATGAGCAGCCGTCAATATCCAGCGTTCATTAATAATTGATCCTCCACAATGAAAATAGCCGTCTCGATAAATGGCAACTAAAAACGGCCAGGCATGTGGTTGACTAGCACGGCCTCCAACCACTCGACCGTCACCGGAAATTCTTTCAAAATTATTCAGATCTTCAAACGCTTCAGTAGTTAATGACACAGCAGATACAGTTGTAGCATCCCCCGTATTAGGAGAAGCAACCATAAAATCTTCATAAGGTGAAAATTCGTCATATAGACCAGCAACCACTGACCCGCAAGGAATCGAAGGGCATTTAACAAAAACTGCTTGGTCGTTACATTCGGGTATCAGTTCAATATTTCCGGACTCTGTCATGGAAATGTAAGGGCCAAGTCTGGACTCGCGTAGTACTGTCTCCATTTTGATCGTCGGGTTGCCTGTCAGTGATCCTATTTCACTTCGACAAGCCTTGTCAGCCCAAGCCTCGGTTAATGTACAAGATGGGTACCATTTTCCAAACCAGTTCTTGAAGAGATATCCGGAAGAGTGGCCAACTGTTGATATCTGTTAATTAATCAATGATTTATAAATTGATTATATGATGAAAAAAAAATGACAAAAATTTCGCGTTACTAATGCCAAAAGGGCGCATCTCATCATCTACGCCCTTTTGGCTTTGCAGATCCAAAAAGGCGTATAAAAAAATTTTTTTCACTCCAAATAACAAAAAAATGTTTATAACATTTAGATCTGTAAAAAAAAACGAATAAAAAAATTTTTTGGCATTAGTAACGCGACTCAATAGATAAAAATTTACATCATCATTATCGATGTATGATTCAGTTAAAATGTGACAGTCTTTCTCATCTCTTCCGTTGCGGCATTGTTCCGCGCCGTCACATCGTTGAGATAAGGGAACACAGTTTCCTTGGACATTTCTTTTAGTCCAGTCTAAGCAGCTAAATGAATCGTTACCGCATCCTATAAAAAATGAGACATTAAAAGGATCTAACAAACAGATTATTTCTAACAACATCCAGTTATTTTTCTTGAAATTTTTATGCTACTTACTAAATACATTTTTTTATAAAAAATTTTACGTACGATTGACTGCAATATTAAAAAATTGTTGAAATAAAATTACCATAACATCCAAGTTCGTCTTCACCCCGAGGACAATCGAAGAAACCATCACAGAGTTTATTGGGAGCAATCCTGTCTTTGCACGTACAATGGATCTCATCGCTGGAGTCTTCGCAATCAACAATTCCGTCGCACCAATTTTTTTGAAGAATACATTTACTTACACCAAAACATTTGACTTTGTTCTCCGGGCATTCCAAGGTCCCTAAAGATGAAAAATATTTTACCATAAGTAATAAAATTAAAATTAATTTCCGTCTCCACTGTGAGTCGAGACAATTAATTATAAAATTTAATTAAATTTAAAAAATAACAATCACCTAGATTTTTTGACTCAATTCTTGGATCAGTTTCTTTGCTCTCCTGCTTACCAGAATCACGATAACCATATTTTTCTTGAAAATCATTTGGTGGAATATGAGCGGGAAAATGAGAACATAGGATAGGTTGATTAACTGAACTGCGACCTTCAAGATTTCCTCCGGGTCCACTAGGCCCGAAAAGTCGTGGATTAATCCAAGAGATTTCCGATGGAATAAACGAGTTGTAACTTCCGAAAGTTTGACTTAAATTATCTGGATTCTTAGGAAAAATAGAAGAAGCCGACGGGAGAGAATTGCCAGCTGATTCAGGAGCCTGGACCTGTTGGCCTGAGACTTGATTGAAGAAACATGCTAAAGGCCAATAACACATGAAAGGTGACACAGAGTTGTTGTCTGTCGCCGACTTTGATGATGAGCTAGTCGATTCGTGCAATTGCATTCCTTGGTTGGTCTCTCCTTTCAATGAAGAAAGCTGCAATGTCTTCAAAACCGAAGAATCTTCAGTAATTCCCACTCCTTCCCTGTAATTCTGCTTAATAACGTTCTTGTTCTTAGTATCACGTGTCGTCATTCTGTCCCTCACTTTCGAGCCAGAACCGATTTCTTCTCTGGACTTTCCAAATCGTCGAGCATCAATTGGGATTGTGAATCTGGTCGGCTCTGCGTTAACAGTTGAAAATGTAACTGGTTTTTCCGTGCTGGTAATTGATGTATTTGATGATATTATCGTTTGAATATCATTTTGGCTTGACGATTTATTTTTTTGAGAAAAATTTTCTGATGAATTATTGTTGTTATTGTTAAAATTGATGTTAGGATTATAGCTAAAATTTCGATCATTAGCAGGTCTAGGAACTCCATGAATATTTTGAGTAATAGGATTTTGAATTGAATAATTAGGATTATTATTTTTGTCATTGTTAAAATTGATGTTAGAATTATAGTTAAAATTTTGATCATTAGTAGGTCTAGGAACGCCATAAAAATTTTGAGTACTAGGATTTTGAATTGGATAATTAGGATTGTTATTTTTATAATAATAAGGAATATTGTAAGAAATCGGATTGTTATTAAGAGTCGGAATGTAAACATTCGGTTGATTATTGGAATGCATATTTTTTAAATTTATAGTATTTGGATTACCATAAACTTGTGAAGTGGTGTAAGGATTTTTATAATTATTGTTGTTGATAACAGGATTATTTTTAGGGTTTGGGTTACTGTAGTAAGCTGGCATATAATAATAATAATTATAATTATAAGGAATCAAATTTTCGGGAGCGGTCAAGTCAGGGGGATACAAACTTGTTGGGTATGGGATCTTGTTTTCCCGCTCATATTGAGAACACTGGATACACGTCAGCAAACCTCTCGTGTTTGCATCAAGAGGCTGGATTCGCCAGATCACATTCTGAATGTTGGCTAAAGCGATTTCAGCCGCTTTCAAATTAGAGCTGATAAAATTTATCATGTAAAAACATTCTTCACGAAGTCGGGAACAATCCGTTAAAGCATTTCCTCTGAAAACTTGACGTTTTTCATTTCTTTTTCCTTTGACAACGTTTTGCTTTTGTTGGGTTGAGCCTCTGCTTGCGTCCCGCTTAAATCGGCCAATTGAATAGGAATTAATGTCAATTTTTTGATGGGTATCGTACGAATCCGAGTAGTCATTTTCATAGTCGAATATGGAGATCGGGCGTTGGAAATACAGCCGGGTTTTTTCCTGCAGCTCTTTCAGAATATTGCTAACTTTTTTAAGTTCGTCCAATTCAAGCTGATCTCTTCTTATACCTATAAGATTTGGGAATAAATTGAAGGAATTTTTTTAATTAATTTTTTTTAATAATTGTGTAGAAATCTAGATCAAATTATTTCTGGCCATTAAATCGTGATTGAATTTTTTTGATGTACTCATTTTTTTTTTAATTTATTAAAAAATGGAATAAATTGAAAAAAAAAACGCAAATATTTACAAGTAGGGTTAACAATTTTAATTTTCATTTTTTTGAATTAAATTTCTATTTGATTTTATTGATATATTTTTATTTTTTGAAAAATACATAAAAAACTAAACAATTAAAAAAAAAAAGTTTACTATTACAATTTTAACAAATTTTCAAAAAAATTTATAAATTTTTTAGGAAATTGTGACATTAAATTTTTTTTTAATTGCTCGTTTTTTTATGTATTTTTCAAAAAGAAAATATATCAAAAACATCAAAAAAAGATAAAGTATAAATTTTATCCAAAAACATAAGAGCCAAAATTTTTTTCCAACTTTTGAAGGCAAAAAAGCTATCTAAATCTTTATTTTTTTCTTGTACGACATTTTTTTTCATAAATGTGTCGTAAAAACAAGCAGAATAAAAGAAAAAATTTGGAAATGTTGATTTTTCACCTAGTTATGGCCCAAAATGTGTTTGATCCCACTTGTAAATAATTACCGAAAAAAATGTAATCTTATTCTTTCGTCTTAAAAAAAAAAAAAAAGTTGTAAAAATCACTAAAATTAATGAACTTGAAATTTAAAGAAATTTTTCTCTAGTTTTCGGAATTTACATGTAAAGTAAACAAAAAAAATACCAAAAATTGCTACACTTATTTGGATGAATTATATTAATGTCTTTTTGTAAGTATTCAATTTTTTTTTTCAATATTCAAAGGTCCAAAACGATTCGATCGCTTATAACTAAAACACCCACTTCTAAACAATTATCATTTAATTTATTATTTTCTTACCTTTGTAAGAATCATATAGCGAGTAATCAGATAGTATTAAAAATAATAATATGAATACTATAAAGAGAATTGAGAAAAAAGATAGTTTCCAGATTTTGAAGTTTGTTTTATTTTTTAACTTAGGATCGATCATAAAATCAGATTCCTCTGATTTTATGTTCTTTGATCTTTCCATTGTGTCCCTTTCTTCTTTTGTAAATTATTTTTTCACTAATTACACTTCACGTTAAAATTTCAAACTTTAAAAATATTATCGATTAACTTTTAACTTTTTGAATTTGTTTATAAAAATCCTTACTCTAGTTTTTATATATAAATACTTTATTCAACTAAACATTCATACAAAAATGAATGAAATTTACATATAAACTCAAGATTAACGTTTACATCAATGCATTTTTCTGTTAATAACTTATTTTGTTAAACGGTAAGAAAAAAAAGTCTGTCTTAGAAACTGCTATCACGATTGCGTCTCGAGTAATAATGATGGAGATATTAGCGATTTTTTTTGCCTTGGCATAAGTCAATGGCAAAGTGAGGAAGTGTCAGCAAATTACGAAAGAGTTGGGTAAAAATTATTTTTACCTTTTGATATATTACACTTATTTCTTCAGGTCACTGATATCCGCCAACACGTACATATTTCATAAAGGATAAAGACGGAAAAATACTCGAATTTCACATTTATTGCTCATTCAAGCTGATTCGTCCACTTTTATGAATCATATTTAATTTTATAATCATTTAACATTAGAAATTAAATTTTAAGATCTATTTTATACGTGTGGTTAATAAAATAATTTTTTTAAGTATCAAATTAAGAGTTACTCAAAATTTTCAATTCATTATTTTATAATTTCTATAAAAGCGAATAAAACAAAAATCTTTCTCATTTATTTATTTAAAAAATAACTTTTTAAATAAATAACGAAAGTTTAACTAAAAAAATTTTTAATTAGCTCTAGTGTCATTAAATTTTTGATTCTGCGTATTCCAATCTTTTGGTTCACTGAGTTAAAAATAATTTACATCACAAAAATCAGATCACAATAAATTAATCACAAATCAACAAAAAAGTATAAGCTTGAATGTAATTTTTTTAATAGTATGTATCTGATATTGTTTTGCGTATAAAAGACACAAGCAAAACTCTGAAAATTGTCGATTAATGCTTAATTTAAACCCGAGATTCAAAGAATGCATTTTGCTTAAATTGTAATATTTTTCTACCGAGTCAACAACCTTAACTTCAAATCGATTCATTAAATATAATATTTAAAATTCTATTTAATTATTCACTATCATTAAAATTTTTTATCATTATTAAAAATGTGCTAAAGTGAAATTTATTTTTTAGATTGTTCAATTTTCTACATTTTCCATGTAATTTGTAAATTTTTTTTAGTACAGTTACGTAAATATAATTTAATCCTCTAAAAACGTTAAAAGATTTCAAAATTTTCTCAATTGTAAAATATATTTTATTTTATTATCAGTATCTATAATTTTGAATTTCCTGAATTTAATGACCATAAAAAAAAAATAAATAAAATATTATTAAATAATATTATGTAAAGTAAATTATGCTGTAAGATGGATAGCAGAGATTAAAGGCAAAAATAATAGTTGGATCGCTTCTCAGAAATAAAATTAAAAAAAAAATAATTTTTCTATATTAAAATGATTTTTATTAGATACTTAAATAAGTTTATAATATTAAAAGTTATAAATTGTAAACAATGAAATTTTTTTCCACAAAGTCATCAGTACAATAATCCACTGGCATGTCCAGATAATCAAATAATCCACTGGATTATTGTTCAGAAATGGTACGTCATTTTAAAAATTATTTCTTAATACTTTATTAGCTTTTGTAAAATTAATTGATTAATAATTTAATAACATTATTTTTCTTTTACTTTCAAGGTGAATTATTTAAGCTTTAATAAGAATGTGCTGATGTCATTAAAATTCTCTTTTCTTCCTCGTTTCATTAAATATATAAAAATCGTGGATGTTTATTTACATTGCTTCAATTGAATAGAAATTGATTTTAGTTAATTTTCTATTTGTATAACTTGAAATTATCATTTCACACGAATAGTAAAGTAAAAAAAAAATTTATGTACACGGAAAAAACAAGACGACACTAGATATCATCCCAGATTATACTAAGTGATATCTGTAGTGAAAAAAAAATTTCAGATAGTAACTAGTATATTCCAGATTATACTGCGTGATTTCTAGATTATACTCATTATAATTTGGATAATACTCATTGTAATCTGGATTATACTAGTTACTATCTGAAATTTTTTTTCACTCAGTATAATCTAGGAAAATATCCTCTGTCATTTTCTTCTTTCCGTGTACAAGACATTTTACAAAAATTTATAACATAAATAATTTTTTTGAATTGAATGATCTACAAATCACTTGTCCATAATTTAATTGTTTTATCAAGTTCTGAACCGGATGAAGCAATAATGTTAAAAGTTGGGTGACATGATACAGAAATCACCACATCTGTATGTCCTTCAAGCTTTTGAATAAGTTCTCTCGTTTGTAAATTCCAAATATAAACTAAGTGATCTTCTGATCCGGAAACAATCAACTTATTTTTTGTGGTAGAAATATTAGCGAGTATGGCAAATTTATTATTAACATGACCTGTATAAGTTTTCCGAGGCATTGATTTGGCGTAATCCCACAACCTGATAGTATTGTTCAAGCTTGCAGCGAGAATATATCTCGAATTAGGAGAAAACTTAACATATGTTATCGGTATTGGTTTATTATCCTCATTCCTTTCCACAAGAGTTTGTAAAGGGCGTCCAGTTGCGGCATCCCATAAACGGCATATTCCATCATAGCCGCTAGATATAATGAAGGTTCCATCTTTGTTATATTGAACAGCGCTTACAGGGTCAGTGTGAGCTGATAATGTTTTTATACACTTTCCTGTTTCAACATTCCAAATTTTAACAGTTGTATCAAATGAGCCAGAAACAATACGCTGACCGTGAGGATGAAAATTACAACAAAAAACGTAATTCCGATGACCCATAAAAATTTGTGAGCACTGAGACGTTCTGACGTTCCAAATTTTCAAAGTTTTATCATCAGATGCAGTAACTAATCGCTTACCGTCCCAAGACCACGATACGTCTGAAATTCCTAAGTCATGTGCTTGAATTGTTTTTTCACATCTTCCACTAAGAGCTCCCCAAATTTTAATGGTTTTATCGGCAGATGCACTAACGAGCCAATGTCCATCAGGGCTAAATTTTACTACGGATATAGCCATGGTGTGTCCAGTGAGGGTTTTCCGCAGAATGTAGTTTGGGTTAATACGGTGTTTCTTCTCAGAAGTTGGTGTTGAACTTGCACTAGTTGATGGTTCCTGAACTGAAGAAGATCCATCAGCACTAGTTGATGGCCCCTGAACTGAAGAAGATCCAGCAGCACTATTTGATGGTCCCTGAACTGAAGAAGATCCAGCAGCACTATTTGATGGTCCCTGAACTGAAGAAAATCCAGCAGCACTATTTGATGGTCCCTGAACTGAAAAAGATCCAGAAACACTATTTAATGGTCCCTGAACTGAAGAAAATCCAGCAGCACTATTTGATGGTCCCTGAACTGAAAAAGATCCAGAAGCACTATTTGATGGTCCCTGAACTGAAGAAGATCCAGAAGCACTAGTTAATGGTCCCTGAACTAAAGAAGATCCAGAAGCACTATTTGATGGTCCCTGAACTGAAGAAGATCCAGAAGCACTATTTGATGGTCCCTGAACTGAAGAAGATTCAGAAGCACTATTTGATGGTCCCTGAACTGAATAAGGTCCAGAATACTCCATTTTTATTATTCACTGCTATATATATTAAAAAAGTTTAAAATATAACAATAATTCGCTTTCACTGTGATGAAAGAAGATAACTTAAATTATTGGTTTGCTCAGTAAATGCGTTCCCAAATTTTGGACGAACTAGTCAACGTTGCGCGCGCGTCTGAATGTTGGAATATGAAATTATATGTATTTTCATGCTTATGATATATTTGACCAATAACGTTACAAATAGTTTGCTTACATGATATATTTTCATATTTTTCACATAAATTATTATAAGAGTGGACTAGAATTTAATTTGCGCGCCTGACTATATTAGTGAAATGGCTGTAACTCGAAAACTATTTGAAATATCAATTAAAAATTTTAGTTTATTCCGAATTAACTCGACGAGTTGAGTCAGAAAATACATACGGTTCAAAAGTTTGTATATTTATATAAACTTACGATGTAACACAGCTTGTCATGACGATAGTGTCGCTAATTAACAAAGGATCTTTTCCAAACTCAACATACTTATTCTACAGATAGATACCGAAGTCTAGTTCGAAGATGAGTTTAATCGGTAAAGTAATTTAGAAATGCCAGGATTTCAAAACTTTCAAAATTTCTAAAATTCACATTTCTTCAATTTCTAATTCAAATAACTTTTGAATGGGATAACGTATTGAATCTCTGTAAACTGCAACTAAAAGCTCTTTAAATAAGCTTTATATTTGAGTACCACATAATGTGTGTAGTCTTGAAATTAAGTTCTATTTCGCTGTGCCAATTATGAAATTTCCTGTTACAGGGGTTTTATTTTTAGAAAATTTTATCATTTTTTTTTGTATACAATTCTAGTATTTTTTTTTTATTTATTCTGAAATCTACTTCCATTTCGGCTGCCGAATGGTCTTTTTATTAAAAGTATATCCTATCGAAATATAAAAAAAAAAAAAAAAAACGAAATAGACTTTTGAAAATGAAGTTAGCCGACATTTCAAAATTTTTAGAAATTTTTTGACATTAAAATTAGCTGTCACTTGACAATTTTTTAATTTTTTTTAACAAAAAAATTTGTTCTAAAAAATTATTTTAAAAAAATTGCATTTTTAATTTATTAAAATTTCTACAAGTCTATTTTTTTAATAATTTTTTTTTGCTATAATTTATTTGTTAAAAGAAATTATAACAATTGTGAAGTTACAGATAAATTTAATGTCATAAATTTTTTATTAAAAAAATTTCAATTAAAGAATTAAAAAAAAATTTTCACCTGTAAAAAACTTGAAAAACTATAAGTGTAATTTTTTAAAAATATCTTTTCATTTGTAATTTAATTAATAAAAAAAAATCAATAATATTCAGACACCTGCTAAATTCAGTGTCATATCGATTTTTTGAAAATTTCACACTAGTTGCGCCTTTTTAAACTAAAAAGACCAATCTTTTGCCATCTAGCGTTGAAATTTAAGACTATTTGCTTTTCTTTTTATGAAAAGTACAGTCAGATGGCGGCACTGTTTGGATTAAATTCTAATCTAAACTCATAAACTCACTGTACTGCATGTATGTAGTTGTAATGTATACATAATAAATAACCAAATTCAACTAACATTCGATTAAACATATATCCTGTCATTGGCTCGGTGAATTAATATTTTTGTACATGTATTCGATTATATTTTTTGTAAAATGACAGACACAGAGAAGCCTTTCGCATGTTCGTCTCCAGGATGTAATATGGTAATTATTATTTTAAAAAATAACAATATGTTAATTAAAAATACTTACACTCCTACAACAAACACTACATGCTCCATTTTAATTTTTCATTAATGTCAACAATATTCTAAAGTAATTTTTACTCACAATAAATACATTAAATAATGTGAAAATAACTTAAGAAAATTATTTTGTTTTTATTTCAGAGTTTTGTTAATGAAGATCATTTGGTAGTTCATAAAAAAAAACATGATATGATATTAAATTTTGGAACAGGTGGTAAAAGTAATTCATTTATAGGTAAGTACTTAATATTTAATTTTTTATTACATAATTGTTTATTTTTAAGATAATCTAGCTTATTTAAATTTTTTTATTTTACTATTTTTATTTACACTAAACAGATGTTAACAAAGACTCAGAAAATACAATACTAAATATAAAGTTAGCCGACGTTTTTAATTTTTTGATTTTTTTTCATTTATTTAATTATAACAAAAAAACATTTTTAAAAAATTGCATGTGTAATTTTTTAAATTTTCTACATGAGAAATTTTTTCTTTTAATTTTTTTTTAAATAATTTTTCAATAAAATAAATAACTAAAATTTTTAAATCTCGGCTAATTTTCATTCAGCAAATACAAAACCGAGCTATGCGTTATAATACTGAAGTTAGCGGTCAGCTGTCAATTTTAAAAATTTTTTCAACAAATCAATTACAATAAAAAAATGCTTCTAAAAAATTTCACTTTTAATTTTTATAAATTTTCACATGGAAAACTTTTTAATTAAATTTTTTTTAATAATTTAATTGCTACAAAATTAAAAAAAAATGTTTAATGTCTGTCAACTTCAGTATTATTAAATGTAAAAATTGAAGAGCAAATTGATCTTCACAAAGATTACTAATATTGTTATTTATATTATTTTATTACATGATTTTATATTTATATATTTAGCCGATCAAACGCCAACTCCTACACGATTTATCAGAAATTGCGAAGAAGTTGGTTTATTTCAAGATTTACAAAATGTTAATCCCTTTGAAGAAACTTTTAGACGAGCTGTTGAAGGCAAAATTGGATCATTATCTGAATCTGAGGTACATTCATAATTTTTTTTTCTAATAAATAATCAATTTATTAAATTTTTATTAAACAACAATGGTTGACTAAAATAATACTTACTTCCAGATAATAATAAATGACGATACGTTGCATACACCACATGTGTTTCCACACATAGAAGACAACTCATCAAATAAAATAGTTTTGCACCGAGCTGATGATAATGAAATAGACGAAACATTGCAAGGTAAATCAAAAGACATAAATGAAAAAAAGCCGAATTGTGAAAGTTTAGATATTGTCGTTTGTAAAGAAGTTAAAAAGACATCTGAAACAATTGTTATACAAGAAGCGGACACGTCAATTATCCAACAATCACCCCAACTACCGTCATCTACAAGCCTGTAAGTATTATGTAAGAAATATATTGTTTATTTAAAGTCGATGAATTTTTCTTTAAAAACGTGAATATTTAATAAATGAACTTGTATTTCGTGAACTATTGACATTTTTAAAGGTATAAACTCACCCGGACATTACACTCATCGAGACCTTTCATTTGAATACCCACATTAATTTTTCATATATTTATATATATAATATATATTTATATATGAAAAATATATCAAAATGCATGTGGGTACTCAAATGAAAGCTCTTGAAGAGTGTAACATCAAGATGAGCTTATATCTATAAAAAGGTCAATAGTTGAAAAAATACAGTGCAATTTAACAAAATTCATTATTTAATCAAGGAAAAATTTTATTGTTTTACAAGATATTGTTTGTTTTAATTTAATTATTTTTATTCAGCTTGGCTCAATGATTTCTTAAACTAATTTTGATCAAAAGAATTTTTTGTTATTCAAATAGCGTTATGCTTTGCAGTTGATCGATTCAATAATAGTAGAAGTCAATAAATAATGAAGAATATTTAAAAAAATATTGTACAACAATTCATTAAATTTAAACGCTATGAATAATTTCTAGATTACCCTGTACAAACAACTGTTTGTCAAAATATTTGCATAATAATAAAAAGTAATAAACAAGATAACGTAATAAATATAAATTACTGTTGTTATCTTCACACAGATCGATAAATGGCGAAGAAGTGCAATTTCTTTTGAAAACTCAAGATGGAAAATTTATGCAACTGTCTGCAACTTCTATGATTGATTCAACAATCCCAGCAATTAATGTTCAATCTCAACCAACTAAACCACAACAAACAATAGTGATAGACGCAGCATTACCATTAACAAATAACGAACTTGATAAATCTGTTAAAAAAAGTTCGTCTCCTCTTTTAGATGCTAAGCAGGTATTTTTTTATGACTCCTTATTTAATCAAGATCGTTACTTTGTTTTTATTTAATAAATTTCATCTTTCAGCGCCTCAGAGAAGCTCTCATAAAAAACGGTAATGTAACAAGTTCAGAGGTGATAAAAAATGATAAAGTACAAAATAAAAATACGGAGAAGAAATCTGTAATAAAGAAAAAAGTTGAAGTTGTAAATGAAAATATTGTAGATTTACGTAGAAAACAAGATGTTCAAGCGAGAAATCGCGCAAGTTCGATGAGAGCACGAGCAAAAAGAAAACAGTGGATTAATCAGCTTCAACAGTCATTAGACGAAAGTAATAAAGTTAATGCTAAACTTCAATTGGAAATTAAAAATTTACGACTGGAAATTAGTAATTTAAAAACTGTTTTATTGGCTCACAAAGACTGCTCAGTGACCAAAGAAATGGCTAAAAGTAAGATTTTTTTTTTTACTATTCTATTTTATGAAAATTTAAAGAGAAGAGTTTACTGATAAATGTTTACTTTTTACAAATTATAACATATTGAAAAAAAAATCGTTTATTTGTAAAATTAAAATCTAAAGCCAAAAGAGCGTATCATTTTTTTTAATCATAATTAATTATTAGCCTTAAACAAAAAAACAATTTATAACACTGGTAAAAATAATGACTCTTCTACTTAATGTAGAAATTTTTTTTTACCACAGATAACATTGAGTATAATTTGGAAGAATATGCAATGCAATTTTGTTCTTTTCGTGTAGTTATGGACATTTTTAATTTTTCATTATTAATAACTATTTTTTTTTTATTTCTTAATTTCAGACAAAATAATTGTAGACCCTAAAGTTATTTCTTTACCAAGTGTAAGGCTACCAGAAGAAGCAGCCGTTCTATCCATTGATATAACACAGGGAATAAAACGAGAGAGTGCTCATCAAGACGTGCAATATGCTGCAAATAAAAAAGTAAAATCAAAAAGACAATCAATAATATTACCAAAAACCGACGATAAAATTATGCCGATGGTAGCTAAAGTTATTAGCGGGCCTTGCAATAATCTTAAGCTTGTCAACCTTAATCAAATAGTAGATGAAAAATGTATCGACAAACCAATTTTAATTGTACAAAATGGGCCACCAAAAAAAGTCCAAATTATAAATTCGCGACAAGTGGTTCAAGTAGACCAGAGTCTACAGTTAATAAATGTTGCCTCTAAGACAACTGGGACGTAGTTCAATTAAGTTAAGTTTTTATAAAATAGAAATTCTTTAAAGTTGGAATCATATTAGGCTTTATATGTAATAGTGTTCTTTAAGGGGGTCTTCTAGTCCAGAAGTCCGAATTTCGAGCATTTTTTGGCAGTCGATAAAAAAAAAGCATTTGATATTTTTACTATTTTTTTTTTTTTTTTAAATTAATTATGTGGATATGGAATTAGTGGGAAGTTGCAGGAATGGCCTTTAGGGTCAATCGTTTTCCAGATTTTTTTTTTTAATTAATTTTGTGTACTTTCTGAATATAAATAAATGATAAAAAAATGGATAGTAAAAATATCAAATGCTTTTTTTTATCGATTGCCAAAAAACGCTCGAAATTCGGACCTCTATATGGAAAGAACAAGATGACACTGAATATCATCTCAGATTATACTGAGTGAAAAAAAATTTTAGATAGTAACTAGCATAATCCAGATTACAATGAGTATAATCCAGATTACAATGGGTATAATCCAGATATCACGCAGTATAATCTAGATTTTTCTAGCTACTATCTGAAATTTTTTTCACCACAGATATCACTGAGTATAATCTGGGATGATATCCAGTGTCATCTTGTTCTTTCTGTGTAGACTATAAGATCCCCTCAAGACACTCTTCAAGCTTTTGATTTTGAGGTATTCTCAGTAATTTTAAGTAACAAGTCATTGAAAAAAAATTTTTTATTACAAGACATTTATTTTTATAATTATAATTATTATTATTATCTATGTTTAAATACGTCTATGAATAGTCAATCGCTGGCGATTATGTTTATGTTTTGATACGACAAAGTAGCATTTGTTTTCTGCGTTTTTTTTAATGTTAAGCAAAGTATACTTTTAACATTCTAGTTTTTTTTTTTTTTGTAGTAATCAAGACTTTTAATAACTATAAAACGTTATGTACAACTCTAGTGATATACATCTATTATGATACTCATTAACAGTAACTCTAGTTTAAAACAAGTAAATTACAAAACTTTTAGACTAGTTTTTAATTGAGTCGTCAATCTTTAAAAATCATTAATTATTTACTTAAAAATTGTTAATTAGTTGATAAATTTAAACTTGTTGGAATAATTTTAGTTTAAAAAAAAAAAAAAGTAAGGCAATAAAAGTAGGATATTAAACTTTTTATTATTGTGATTATTTATAAGGTATAAAAAAGTTATAAATTTTTTATGTAGTGGTATAAAGAGAAATCTATTAAACTTTTATTACTTTCTAGTTGACCTCAAAATTGCGAGATAAATTTAATGGTTTCATTTTTAAGAATTCATAAATTAAAATAGACATTAATTATGTCTATCAACTAAATTATCTTGTTGAAATAATTTAGAATTACTCAATTATTCAATTTATCTTTTATTTATAGATTCTTCTAACAAAAACTATGATTCAAAATTTTATTCAAAAAAATACGAAAATTAAAATGAATATCATTTTTTTAATTTTATATAATTGTGATTAATGAATTTTTAATTTGCTAAAAAAAAAAAAAGAACTTTCATACAAAAAAGTTAAATTGTTAGTGATAAAAATTTTATTTCAGTTAAGTAATTCATTTATTGATTCAATAGAATGTATGCGGGTTTGTTATATATTTTATTAAAAGACGACTATAATTATGGAGTAAAATTTCCAAAAGAGATACAACTATTTATAATTGTAAATTATAATTTATTATTAAGTTTTTAATTAAATAAAATTATTTTTTTAATAGAAATATGATCCATGTTATTACAGAAATTAATTTTAATAAATTATAAGAGAAATAACTAATGACATAATACATGATCTTTTGATATATAACACATTAATTAACTGAGAAATTTTCATTAGCAGTATTAATTTTATTAAGTTTTTGTGAT
This sequence comes from Cotesia vestalis, assembly GCA_000956155.1. NCBI lineage: Eukaryota > Metazoa > Arthropoda > Insecta > Hymenoptera > Braconidae > Cotesia > Cotesia vestalis. Next base: position 19,508 of record JZSA01000920.1, read on the forward strand.
AAATTTTACATCTTTTAACATACTTCTTATCAATTAAACTAATTAAAAATTAGTATTATTTTATAGTTGATATTAAAACACAATATTATCTAATTTTATTTATTAGCTGATCTGTTGCTATTAATTTAATGGTCATTGATTTAAGTATGTTTTTAATATTACTGGAAAATAGCCGTTTGTAAACTAGAATGTTTAGTAACTCTAAATTTGTAAATCAGTTGATGATGTCATTTCTAAAATTATTCGCAAATAAAAAATGATATTAATGAAATTTGTAGCAGAAACTTATAAAATTAGCCAATTGTAAATTTTGTAAAATGTAAAATTTGCCGTTTCTAATTCTCTCGTAATTCTTTAACGGATCAAAAAACGATTTGAGGCATCTAAAAAGACTTCCATAAATTTAGTTTTTTTGAAAATTAGAGCAGATTTGACGGACCCATTCAAAAGTTATAAGAAGTTTAAAAACGGCTAATTTTATAAGTTTCTGCAGTAAGAATTGTTTTAAATTAATGTAATCACAGATTTTTATTTTTCGCTATTTTATAAATGACTGAATTTATATTTGGTGAAATTTCTATTTTGCTAATTTCATTCATATTATTTTTTATTTGCGGCTAATTTTATATATGACATTATCAGGTAATTTTCAAATTTATAGTTTATAAACGTTCGAGTTTACAAATGGCTATTTTCTAGTAAATTTAAAAACATATTTAAATTAATGACCATATATATATCGTTGAAAAGCGAAAAAGTTAGTTACTGGCTTTATTGCAATGATTAAAAATTTCATTTCACATGTCATGTAAATTATTCGATTTTTCCCTCAAAGGTAAAATAAAAAGCTAACTTTTCCAATTTATAAAATATGATTGCAGGATTTTTTTTTTTTTTTTTTTTTTTTTAATATTAATCATGATTGAAGCAGTTATAATTTACTGATGGAAATAAAATGTAGCTTTGCAAAAAATTTTTAAAGTTAATAAAAGTTAATTTTTTAACATAAATTTTTGACAAATCTTAAAACTACGATAAAAAAAATTGTTTCATTCAAGTATCAGATGCATTAATAAATAATAAAAATTTTATAAATTTTATCACATTATTGACCTGCTAAAAATATTATTTTACAAAAATGCAATATACACAAAAAATATTAAATTTTAGAAAATTACACTTAAAAATTTCATCCTCTGTAATTTAAAATTCCTGTAATCCAAAAAAATTTTAGATATAAATTAAAAAACTCGGAGATTTTGTATAAACTGTAATATTTAGTGATTAGAATTAATGAAGATCAGAAAAGGTCATGAGATTAATGATATAACAACTTTTTACAATTAACCTTTTCTAACTTAAAAATAAACAACTAGATAACAATAAAAAAAAAATTACACTTTATTTTATTTTTATTTTTATTTATAATTCATCATAAATATGTACAAGTTACAAAGTAAATATAATAATGAGATGAGAATAATAATCAAATTTACTGTGATGCATTTGTAACCCTCGGGCCCTTATCAGTTCTCCGTCCAGTTGTCGTTAAATTTTACACCGGACGAGAGAATGATAAGGGGCTTTAGGCACGTTCCAAATCCGTTGTTTAAAAATTAATAAAATAAGTAAGATTTATTTTTTTTTTTTTTTCCTTACAATCTTGTCTTGGTTTTGATCGCTGCCATACCACCAAGATTAAATAAACGTAAACGTTATTGGCACTACATGTACCATTGCAAACTATGTTTATATTATATACAAGAAGACTATCGACTTGGTTCCCGTCAGCAAATATTGCCAACAACGGTTTTCCTATGCTGCGATAAGGCACATGATAAGGATAAATAGCATTGGCGTAACTCATCCATGCTCTTAGAAATTTAATACTTGTTTTCATTTTACAAGTTACTATTTCTTCTTGAGTTATTTAACAAGACTTTTTCAATTATTTTTATTTAAATTCAACTTCAACTCAAATTCTTTCGATCGCAGCTTATTATTTTATTTCAGCTCTTCTTACTCTTACGTAAAATATCACTACTGATAAATTGTTTTCCTGTAAATTCAAGTGAGACAGCGTTACTTGTTAACAGATTAAGTATTACGATGTATGAAGTCATTTTTTACAGCATAAGAAAGTGACACATTACTTTGCCTTGGAAATTTGAAATATTTTAGAAAAAAATTTTTTTTTCATCCCAATGAAATAAGAATTTAGTAAATAATTAATAAAAAAAAAAAAATAGCAAACATTTCATTCAGTGTTTGTATTTTTAGAAATAGTTTACTTTAGATAAAAAAAAATGTTTCTTACTACTTACACTAAAGATTTTTAAGAGTTCTGTATGTGCAATTTTTTTATTACTCCGATCGTTATATGAGGTAATGTAACAGCCTCTATATCCGATCAGAGATTAATATCCGATCACATTAACTGACATCCTACCTTTTTTTTTCTAATGATTAAATTCACTAAAAAAATATGTGTATATAAAATAACGCAAATGATTGGAAATTTTAACTGGGATTTATCTACAGATCAAAGAAAATTATTTACAAGCCATTCTTAGGACATACAATTTTTTTAATAAATTATTATTGAACCCAGAATATTTATAAGACTAAAATTAGCCGACATTGTTAATTTTTTGAGTTTTTTTGTAATTATTAAATTAGAACTAAATAATATTTTTAAAAAGTTGCAATTACAGTTTTTTAAGTTTTTTAAAATTGAATTTTTTTAATAAAAAATATTCTAAAAATTTTTAGATGTCAGCTAACTTAATTTTCATGAAAATTTCGAAGAAAGATTGAAATAATTTTGGCTAAAGAATTTTTCCATCACGAAAATTTACTTTAGAGTCAAGAATAATTTTTATGAGTAAATAAATTATCTGCTATCTAATTCAGTGATTTTTTTTTGTATTTATAAAATTATGTAAACAACAATTATATTAAAATAAAAAGTCTTGAAAGTATTTATTATAAATTGTAATAAAAAAGTGTTAAAAAAAAGTTAAGTTACTAGATAAAAAATTTTAATGATTAATATGTTAAAAAAATGTGAGTATTTAATTGAATATTTCTTTTTCTGATAATTATTTATAATTTTGTACTTCTTTCTCTAAAAATTTATTACTTTTTGTACTTATTTTCTCTTTGCATTGTATTATCGACATAAATTGTGTAAAAAAGTGTATGTATAATAAAACTGTTATTTTTTGTACTGGTTTTACACACAGAGAAATGAAAAGCTGCAATCGTAGGGACCAGCTCTTAAAGAATTATTACAAAATTTTCATTTGTAGAAAACTTGAAAAACTATAAATGCAATTTTTTAAAAAATATTTTCTAGTTCTAATTTAATAAATTAAAAATAATCAAAAAATTAAAAACATCGGCTAACTACAATACCATTTTTTTTTTTTTTTCCTTACAATCTTGTCTTGGTTTTGATCGCTGCCATACCACCAAGATTAAATAAACGTAAACGTTATTGGCACTACATGTACCATTGCAAACTATGTTTATATTATATACAAGAAGACTATCGACTTGGTTCCCGTCAGCAAATATTGCCAACAACGGTTTTCCTATGCTGCGATAAGGCACATGATAAGGATAAATAGCATTGGCGTAACTCATCCATGCTCTTAGAAATTTAATACTTGTTTTCATTTTACAAGTTACTATTTCTTCTTGAGTTATTTAACAAGACTTTTTCAATTATTTTTATTTAAATTCAACTTCAACTCAAATTCTTTCGATCGCAGCTTATTATTTTATTTCAGCTCTTCTTACTCTTACGTAAAATATCACTACTGATAAATTGTTTTCCTGTAAATTCAAGTGAGACAGCGTTACTTGTTAACAGATTAAGTATTACGATGTATGAAGTCATTTTTTACAGCATAAGAAAGTGACACATTACTTTGCCTTGGAAATTTGAAATATTTTAGAAAAAAATTTTTTTTTCATCCCAATGAAATAGCAAACATTTCATTCAGTGTTTGTATTTTTAGAAATAGTTTACTTTAGATAAAAAAAAATGTTTCTTACTACTTACACTAAAGATTTTTAAGAGTTCTGTATGTGCAATTTTTTTATTACTCCGATCGTTATATGAGGTAATGTAACAGCCTCTATATCCGATCAGAGATTAATATCCGATCACATTAACTGACATCCTACCTTTTTTTTTCTAATGATTAAATTCACTAAAAAAATATGTGTATATAAAATAACGCAAATGATTGGAAATTTTAACTGGGATTTATCTACAGATCAAAGAAAATTATTTACAAGCCATTCTTAGGACATACAATTTTTTTAATAAATTATTATTGAACCCAGAATATTTATAAGACTAAAATTAGCCGACATTGTTAATTTTTTGAGTTTTTTTGTAATTATTAAATTAGAACTAAATAATATTTTTAAAAAGTTGCAATTACAGTTTTTTAAGTTTTTTAAAATTGAATTTTTTTAATAAAAAATATTCTAAAAATTTTTAGATGTCAGCTAACTTAATTTTCATGAAAATTTCGAAGAAAGATTGAAATAATTTTGGCTAAAGAATTTTTCCATCACGAAAATTTACTTTAGAGTCAAGAATAATTTTTATGAGTAAATAAATTATCTGCTATCTAATTCAGTGATTTTTTTTTTGTATTTATAAAATTATGTAAACAACAATTATATTAAAATAAAAAGTCTTGAAAGTATTTATTATAAATTGTAATAAAAAAGTGTTAAAAAAAAGTTAAGTTACTAGATAAAAAATTTTAATGATTAATATGTTAAAAAAATGTGAGTATTTAATTGAATATTTCTTTTTCTGATAATTATTTATAATTTTGTACTTCTTTCTCTAAAAATTTATTACTTTTTGTACTTATTTTCTCTTTGCATTGTATTATCGACATAAATTGTGTAAAAAAGTGTATGTATAATAAAACTGTTATTTTTTGTACTGGTTTTACACACAGAGAAATGAAAAGCTGCAATCGTAGGGACCAGCTCTTAAAGAATTATTACAAAATTTTCATTTGTAGAAAACTTGAAAAACTATAAATGCAATTTTTTAAAAAATATTTTCTAGTTCTAATTTAATAAATTAAAAATAATCAAAAAATTAAAAACATCGGCTAACTACAATACCAAAGTTAGCCGATGTTTTTAATTTTTTTTTTATTTATTAAATTGTAACAAAAAATTATTTTTGAAAAATTGTTTGTGTAATTTTTAAAATTGTCTACATGTGAAATTTCTCATTTATTGTTTTAAAAATAATTTTTCAATAAAAAAAAAAATTCTAAAAATTTTTAGATGTCAGCTAACTCAATTTAAAATGAAATTCAAGCTTCTAGACAAGAATACCCAACTTAATTGATAAAAAAAAATCTAAAATTGTTGAACGTCGGCTAATTTAAAGGTCATTAAAAGTACTCCTTAAATAACCACTCCAAAAATGACACATTACATATCGTATTGCACATTACCGATTATTACACAGTAGTGATTATTGTGCATTGTTTTGCGCAGCCGTTGAAACAAACCATGACCGACAGTGCTGCCGCCATTTGAATATTGCGGTAAAAAAATAAAACATGTCGCCGGCGGATCGAGACTCGCGAATCGAGCGCCTTAGTCGCGCGCTTGCACTCTCAGCGGTTAGCTGATTTTGAGTGTATGCTAAAACCCGGCGTTTTCTCGGTTAATTCACCCGGTAAATAATAAACAAAAACAACAACAACAATAACAATAACAATCGTACTTCATAAGAACCAAACAATCGAGTTATCTCTTAAAGTCCTGTCGTGTCATCGCTTAAAAAGGATTACAATTATTTTTAAAGGAACTTTTGGCGCTTTAATGCGTAGTGGCGCGTTAATTTATTATAGCAAAAAAAAATTATTAACAAAATAGACTTGTAAAAATTTTAATAAATTAAAACTGCAATTTTTTTAAAATAATTTTTTAGAACAAATTTGTTTGTTAAAAAAAATTAAAAAATTGTCAAGTGACAGCTAACTTTAATGTCATTAATTTATTTGTCAACAAAAATTCTAAAAATGATTCAATGACTGCTAACTTTAATGTCATTTTTTTATTGTAATTGAATTGTTAAAAAAATTAAAAAAATTGACAGTTGACCGCTAACTTCAGTATTATAATTTTATATTATTGCTGTAAATTGTATGAAAATTAACTCAGCAGATAGTTGATAATTTTAAGAATTTTTATAACAAATAAATTATGGTAAAAAAAAATTGACATTTAGAAATTTTAAAAAACTACAAATGCAATTTTTTAAAAAATAATTTTTTGGAGCAAATTTATTTGTTAAAAAAAATTAAAAAATTGTCAAGTGACAGCTAACTTTAATGTCATGCGAATTGGAAGAATCTACTATGTATTATTAGATGTTAAATAAACTATTTAAACTGAAGAAAAAAAAATGTATTTTATATTCTACAGTACTCTGGTATGTATTGTATACTTTACTCATTTTAGTTTAGTTTGTTGAATAAAACTACTGTAATATACTTATACATTCACACATTTCATGTTTGCAGATATAATATTTTTGCTGCCAATATATTTATATATTTATATATAAAACGTGTATTGCATACGCCGAGAACAGTGGCGTGGAATGGAGCATTATAACACACGCACAACTCACGTACTTACATTGGTCTAATATAGTTAGGCCCAGTCATGTAATTCCGGAAGTTTTCAAAGGCAAACACGCCAAGGTCACGCAATAAGAGACTTGTGCACGCAATGAGATTTAGGCTTTAATTTTTATAAATTATTTTTTAGGTGATCGAGAAATAATAAGGGAACAAAAAAACTTGGATATGAAGAATATAAAAGAAGAAAGAAGTCGGAGCTAGAGGGTGAAGAGCCATGCAATTGTTGTTAATTTTTTTTTGTAAAATCTCTATATGCCGTGTTGGAGATGAAATATGGTCCTGAGAAGAAATCGTTTACTTAACAGCATTGTCTTCCCCTAAAAAATCAATCAACAATTTTATCGTTCTAACAATATATAAGTGGGTAATTTTTGATTTTGAAAGATGAAAATTACTTTTCTGATCTGAATTTTTACGGCGTTTTAGATTATTAAGTATTTAAGGTGGATAATTTAAAAAAAAAAATTTTTTTTTGTTAAATCAAAGTTTATACATTCAAAAATTTGTATCTAGAGTTTGGCATGAAAATTCCAAACATTTTTCAAGTTACAGTCATTTTTGTAACAGCGTGTTAAATGACCATTGCACGCGCGGCGCTCCGTCGAAAACGCATTTTTCTCGAAATTACTTTTTTTGAACTAGTGGGATCTATAATTTGTATAAATATGAACCGGTTTGCAACTTTTTTTTCTTTTCGTATTTGTCTATTCAGTAGCTATAGTTGCACGAAGGAGATTTTGAAAATTTTGATTTTTAAGATTTTTTAGGGCTGTTTGAAAAAAAATGAAAAAATTTTTAATATGTCGCTATTTTTTTTTAAATCAAACTTTTCAAATGCAGATTACAACGCAGTTTGGTTTTTTTGTTTTAGATAATCCGTTTTTGAGTTAAATATCTCACCGTGGTGGCGGAAATTTTTTTGGTGCTCTAAAAAAATGCTTATAACTTTGTAACAACATGATATTTTTTAATCAAAATTCAGGAGAATGATCTACAATATATACTTTATAAAACAAAAAAAAAAGCGATCTCCAAATTTCTTTATTATTCTAGACAAAAAATTTCCCGAAAATCACTTATTTTTTCGGTCCTCACAGTGGCTATCCCCCTTAAATAAGTTTTGAAGTATTAAAAAATAAAAACCTAATTTTTTTTAAATATTAAATTTTTAGGGCGTTTTCAACTTATCAAACGTCAAATTTGATTGTAAATATATTTAACATTTCGGTTATCTCATTTTATCTTAACATTTAAAATCAGTTTAAATATGACTCGAATTTTTTAAAACTAGGATGCATATTTCGGTAAATCTTGAAGAGAAAATCTGATAAGATATTCCAATCTTAAAAAAAATATACTTGAAATATTACTCTAAGCCATAAAAACTCGAAGAAATTTGTTCTGTATCGAGAATTATAATTGATGTTTTAAATTATTGAAATGGATGCAGTTTTTTAGTTTTTACTTCACCATTTTCTCGACGTAAATTAAAATTTTATTATTGCGATGACAAAACAATAAATTCAACAGTATAAAAGTTTCGTCAGAGCAAAGTAGAAGATCGTAAGCAATGTAGATGTTTTTTTTATCCCTAGCTAAGGAATTTAGTAATGACACATTAAATTAAGCGAAGATGTAATAAAATTCGGGTACGACAGTAGTTTTCTTTTTATCAATTTCCTTTTCTATTTACTGTTTGCAAGTGCTAAAATTCGATGCGAATGAGATAAAAAAAAAAAAAAAGGGAGAAATTATGACTTGCTAATCGGAGAGAAAACTGTAGACTTTTATTGGCTTTTGCTTTTTTACTCTCACACTCTTGTAAAATAAAACGGGAAATGGAATCGTGAAATTTATTAGCATTATTTATTACTGGAAATTATTTTTCCCTTCTTTTGAATGTTTTCTTTACTTATAAGTTTTAGATAGTTTTAAAAATTTTTTAATGTTCAAAGTACTGTTACTGAATTCATCCGTCGGTATAATAACACAAGTTTATCCTTGTGTAATAAATATATATGAATTGTCGCATATATATTTTAAATGAATTTGTTATCGTGTTTAGCCTAGGTAATTGTGGTTTATTTCACTATTTATATTATATGAACTCAAATGAACTACGGTAGATTGTTGGTAACACCCAAAATGCGGTTGTTGATAGAACACGAAATGTGGTTAACATTAATGATCATGATAGTCCAGTTCACTTTGTCCATCTGAAATTATAAAACATAATAACATTAATATCGGATTGTGAGAATAATTATTTTAATTAAAATTAATACATCAATTTACGATATTATTTAATGAAAAAAAAAAGTAATATTACAATTTAATGTAAAACATTATTTCTCTAGATAATTCCCAAAATTAGTCCTGAATTTATTTTATCAGAAACAAAATAATTTTGATATTTATTTTTCTAAAGACTGGTTTATAATAATTTTTAGATTTTTCAGTTAATTGTCTTTCTAGTCTAATACAACAATTTTTTTTTACCAAAATTTTTAAAAAAATAATAAAAAAAAAAAAAAAATTTCTTGAATTAAGTAAATAATTTTGAAGAATTTAATCTTCTAGGTTTGAATAGAAAAATTCTTAAACTACAATGAGCTTCTTCAGAATTATTTTCTTGGTTCAAGAATTTTACTCTTGATTCAAGTTAATTTTTTTTTCCTTCAGTTTTAAACAATTTAGCTTCAATTCTAATCTAAATTTCTCGGATAGCTTAACAGATAGAGCCTTTAGCGCGTAATCAGTAGATCAAGGTTCGAATCCTGGTCTGGGCCTCCCGAATTATTTTTTCAGTCAAATTTATGTTTAATGACAAATTTAGATATTAATTGAGGCTTAATTTTTTATGCCTTGAGGGAAATAAAGGCTAACAATATTACGAAAAATTAGGGAAAAAAAAATTGTTGTATTAGACTGGATAGCCAATTAACTGAAAAATTTAAAAAGAAACAAAATAAGTTTAAAAAATTTTTGATTCAATAAATATTAATTTTTTTTAGATGAAATTTAATACCAAGAAAAAAAAATTAAATCTTTCACTCAAAATTCATTAAGAAAAATTTTACATAATGGATATTTCAATTAAAAAAAAAAAAAATGATTCTCTTCTTAAAGAAAACAAAATAATCAGAACCAAAAAATTTGATAATTATAAATACGATTTAGATTTGAGAGTAGCATATCGGTTTTAGCGGTTTTATAGACGCATTAAATTTTTTATAATTAAATTTAATCAATTAAGCACACGTGTCACGTGAAGTATCGTATGCGAAGATCGTTTATCAGGGGTAGACTGAACAAAATGATAATGAAGTATGCATTGTATTCAAATAACTATCAATACCCTATCCTTTTTTATAAATTTGTTATTATTATTTAAGCTATAGGGAGATCACGGGGTCAATTCTTGCGGGAATAACTGATTTGACGTATAATACGCCCTGGCCCAATCAATGAATCAAAGTGCACTTGGGGACAACTGAGCAATTTAACCATTGATTTCGCTTGGGGGATAATCTATGGAAATGTCATTTATAATATCCAAAGGAAATTTATAAAAGTGTTCATTCAAATGATCCTCAGACGATTGTTAAAAGTTTATCGGAATCAGGATAAATTTAGAATACTTGAATTTCAAGTAAATTGCTTTATCAAATTAAAATTTCGAGAAAATAATAAGTTGTTCATTGTCATTTTATTTTTAGAATTTTTATTTTTGTTGTAATTAATTTAAAGTATAGTTGATTAATAGAAGAGTGTTCATAGAATTTATTAAAATTTTTAACACCTCTTTTAATAGTTCCTTGAATCGTGAACATTAAAAAAAAAACCCCGTAAAGTTAAAAATCATTAAAAAAAAAAATATTCCTCAAGTCTAAAAATTTTATAATGGAAAAAAAATCTATTTTGAACAATCATAAATTTTTTACACTTAATCTATCATCCAAATTCAATGAAAATGTCAATTCAGCACTCAATAAAGCAATTTTCTTTGTTTCTGCGATAAAAAAGCCATATGATTTTTTACATTGCAATATTTTACGTACATTACTTTTATTACAAAAATAGAGAGCAATTAAAAAACTAATTAAATCCCGGACTGTGGTGGAAAGTTTTTTAGTACACATTAAGTTATTTTAAAGTGCGTCCATGAAAAATAAATGTTGCAATAAAATAGCAATTTAACATAGACAATTGGGTTAATTGACCAGAAAAAATATTAAATTTATGCGTTAAAATAAACGTCGTTATTTACTCAAAATCTGCCTTTTTTTCTTTAAATTAAATAACAAAAAAAAAACTAATAAAAATCAAAGACACAATGCCAAATATATGAGCATTCCATTCAAATTCAGCAATTGAATTAATCCATCGAACATAACAAACCGCACTAATTTAAATCGGTGCATAAGCTAACATCAACATTCATGGAGAGAAATACAATTTTCGAGCTACTCCCCATACTACTGATGGAAACATTCTCTTTATACCGCTGTAATTTTCATTATATCAGCAGTCCATTTAGATAATTTTCGTTTGGTTTACATACCCAGTTTATTACATTTAAATAAAAAATTAAATAACCTTTTAATTTTAATCAGAGCCATTTGTGTAAACAGTGATGCGTTACTAGTAATTATATTAAAAAATGTATGGTACGAATTTTATAAACTTAAATTCTTACACGAAAAATAAAGATAAAAAAACATGGAGTACACACATAATTTAACTATAACTATATTGTAAGTGTCTATGCATACGTGGACGTTTGCATGTGACCGTGCGCGACCCCGAATTCCATTACCTATGCAAATTCGATTTTGCTGAACGCCTCGGATCCCACGTTTTGACCCTAACTTTGTTCGTCGACCTCGACTCATCGCATCGCCGATGTAACATAGTGCTTAAACTGTCGTATCACATAACAATCAAGACTATCTACAATACAATAGTACTAGCTACTAAAGAAATAAACTTATAAAACTACGATAAAAACCTCATCGTTTGATAAACTTTATTACGAGGTATACGACCTCTCTATTGGATAGTTAATCATTAAAGTGTCTTTATAAAATCACCGTAAGGACGATAAATATTACTCTAATTTTTTCATCAATTTAATGATTTATTGACTTCCTGGCTCTTTTTATGTCGCTTATATCTATTTTTAGTTCAATCATTTAGTTTTTTTTATTTTATAAAAATTCACGAAATTACATTCAAGACGATGTAATAGAAACTTTTGATATTAATCAAAAAATTGGGTAGTTCTGTTCAGAGTTTTGATACTACACAGTAAAAAATTTTGCGTCATTGCGTCAAAAAATTTTTTGTTAAATATTTAACACTTTTACACGTAAATTTAACATTTATTGTGTTAAATTAACACAAAAAACTGTTAAATATTTAACATAAAAATTTTTTGACGTATTGACGTAAAATTTCTTACTGTGTTTTTCGGTTAAATTCGCTTTTTGAAAAAATAAATTCAATTTCTGTTATTAACAAGAATTTCAATGAATAATAAATTTACTTAAAATTTTTCTATAAAATCGCATATATTTTTTCTTAGTTTATCAAAAAGAAAATTTTTTTTTTAATTTCAATTGTTTGATATTCGACAATTGAAAAAAACAATTAAAATATAATATTTTGGTAATTATTTACAAGTAGTGTCCACCATTTTAATTTTCATTTTTTTGAAAGAAATTTCTATTTGATTTTACTGAAATATTTTTTTTAAATGCATAAAAAAAAGTTGATCATTACAATTTTAATAAATTTTCAAAAAAATTAATATATTTTTTAGAAAATTGTGAGATTTGAATTTTTTTTTGTTCTTTTTTTATATACTTTTCAAAAAAATATAAATCAAAAACATCAAAAAAAGATAAAATAGAAAATTTATCGAAAAACATAAAAGCCAAAATTTTTTCCAACTTTTCGAGGCAAAGAAGCTAACGAAATCATTTTTTTTTCCTTTCACGACATTTTTTATCATAAAAATGCGCCGTAAAAACAAGCAGAATCGAAAAAAAATAAAGAAATGTTAATTTTCTACCTAGATATAGTCAAAAATAGGATGAAGACTCCACTTGTAAATAATTACCAAAATTTTCTTTGAATTTCATACACAATACAATGAAAATAATTTATAAAAATTATTGTTTAATATTGGATCACAAAAAAAAATGAAATTATAATCAATAATGAAATTTTTATGAATTATCTGACAGATCTTTTCAAAAATACATTAAAGATGTACAAAATAAATTTCTTTACCTATATATTTATTTTAAAAGTGACGATTGAGCAATCATTAGTTTGATGAGTCATTATTGTTCATTTGTAAGTATTTATTCAACAAACTGATATGTATTAAAAAAAAGTCAAGTTTAAATAAAAAATTTGTCAAGTTATGTTTGATGGAAGAGTCACTTGACCTATTTAAAAAAAAAAATTAAAGTTGTTTCATTTTATTATCCATTGTAATACTTTCGTTATCAATCCCCAAATGCACTCATAAGACTACTAATTAAATAACGTAAAACAATTAAAATATAATATTTTGGTAATTATTTACAAGTAGTGTCCACCATTTTAATTTTCATTTTTTTGAAAGAAATTTCTATTTGATTTTACTGAAATATTTTTTTTAAATGCATAAAAAAAAGTTGATCATTACAATTTTAATAAATTTTCAAAAAAATTAATATATTTTTTAGAAAATTGTGAGATTTGAATTTTTTTTTTTGTTCTTTTTTTATGTACTTTTCAAAAAAATATAAATCAAAAACATCAAAAAAAGATAAAATATAAAATTTATCGAAAAACATAAGAGCCAAAATTTTTTCCAACTTTTCGAGGCAAAGAAGCTAACGAAATCATTTTTTTTTCCTTTCACGACATTTTTTATCATGAAAACAAGCAGAATCGAAAAAAAATGAAGAAATGTTAATTTTCTACCTAGATATAGTCAAAAATAGGGTGAAGACTCCACTTGTAAATAATTACCAAAATTTTCTTTGAATTTCATACACAATACAATGAAAATAATTTATAAAAATTATTGTTTAATATTGGATCACAAAAAAAAATGAAATTATAATCAATAATGAAATTTTTATGAATTATCTGACAGATCTTTTCAAAAATACATTAAAGATGTACAAAATAAATTTCTTTACCTATATATTTATTTTAAAAGTGACGATTGAGCAATCATTAGTTTGATGAGTCATTATTGTTCATTTGTAAGTATTTATTCAACAAACTGATATGTATTAAAAAAAAGTCAAGTATAAATAAAAAATTTGTCAAGTTATGTTTGATGGAAGAGTCACTTGACCTATTTAAAAAAAAAATTAAAGTTGTTTCATTTTATTATCCATTGTAATACTTTCGTTATCAATCCCCAAATGCACTCATAAGACTACTAATTAAATAACGTAATTTGTAACAATAGTAACACATATATTAGGATTATTATATTATTAAGTATGTGTAACATATATTTAACACATACCGGTGGCAATAGAATTGCTAGAGGGCAACCTACATTCCAGTCTATTGGATTTAATTGGTAGGTTTACGACACAAGCATATACAGGACCGCGGGTTGGCTTTACTTGGCTCTACTCGGCTTGTTCATCTTCGAGACACGCCACGTAATTGCTATTAAAAGCTACGATCTACGATGTAGGACGCATGATAATATTAAACCACAACGATAATTATAATGATACCAAGGGCTCAATGAGATTGTGATGACGTGTCATCATCAAGTATTAAAACCGTTTAACAAAAAAATATAATTGTACTTTTTTTTTTTCTTTTTTTTTTTATCTTTAGGATACGGTCCGGAATAAAAAAGTTACACAATTTTCGATCAAATGGTACACTGAAAAAAAAAATTCTTGATTGGAGTGTAAATTTTCTTGGCTCAAGAAATATTAAGGAAGATTGAAAATTTCTTAAATGAAGTCAAATTTTCTTGAGTCAAGAAAATTTCTTCTTGCTCCAAAATAACTTTTGTCTTCTTTAAAATTTTCTTGGTGCAAGAAATTTGTTTTTTCTGTGTATAGAGACAATTGCTTCTTAACTCGGGCAGCTTTCTGATTCAAGAGCACATAGGTCCGTTGTTTAATTTCTTTTGTCTGTTGATTAAATTAGTTAATTAAAAATTTTTTTATGAAATAATTATTGCAAAAAAAAGTATTTTTGATGAAACAGAAAAAATTAAAAATAAATTTATTTTAATATGCTCGGGGAATTAAAAAGTACACACTTTCTATTCATTTTATTAAAGATTCGAAAAATAAAACAGAAAAAAAATAATTAAAAGAAAAAGCTTGAAATTGTAGTGAGTATCTTTTTTTATATTATCGACAGATACTGTTCGGAATTTTTTTTTTCTACTGTGGCGTTACTTGTCGGCTGCAGTATCTAATCTTGTTCCGAAAACTATCTAAACTCTATTTCTAACTACGAAATATCGATTTATTACACCAAAACCGATTTATTATTGACTTTTAGATGACATGAAGTTACATTTGTGATGATTGAGAGGATATTTAAGTCCAGAATACTGAATAAATTGACTTTATTTTAAGTTCAAATCACTAAGAACATGTCCTTCCAATGATTTTTCGATATTCGAATTATTATTACACAGAAGAAACAAATTTCTTGTACCAAGAAAAATTTAAGGAAGACAAAAGTTATTTTGAAGCAAGAAGAAATTTTCTTGACTCAAGAAAATTTTCTTGGCTCAAGAAACTATGATTTTATTCAAGAAGATTTCAATCTTCCTTAATATTTTCTTGAGACAAAAAAATTTACACTCCAGTCAAGAATTTTTGTTTCAGTGTAGAAGTGTAACCATTCTGGTGACGTAGCATTTAACCGGTCTAGGAAAAGTCCAAAATTAAAAAAAATTTTTTTTTGAAACAATTTTTTCCAAGACAGTTGACACAGTATTTCAAATTTTATTGAACTAATTTACATGAAATTTGATGTAAGCTTTCTCTATTCATCATTATATTGTCTGAACTAAATTGATAAAAAAATTTTAATTTTTACTCATTGAAAAAAAATTGTAAATGTCAAAGAACGTAAAAAAATATCTTTTTTTTTAAATTCCCGTTGTGAGAAATTTTTTTTTTACTTAGTCTTAATTCGGATGATAATGAGATTTTTATTAATTAAGAATCTACCTTTTTTTTTTTCATTTTGAGTGACAAGAAGAGTTTAAATAATTTATTATATATTCTTGAAATTTTTATAAGTATCCAAAAAAAAAAATTTATAGTAAAAATATTATTTTTTTTTATTCCACTTAAAAAAAAAAAAAATAGAGTCGCTAGTCCAAAATAGCAATTAAATATTCAGTTAGCATCAAATTAATTCCTTTACTTATTTTTTTGTATATAATACGTGAAGAAAATCTCTTTAAAATAAGCAAACTATAGAAATATAATTAATGAAGTTATAATCCTGAGCGTGAGCTAATGGTGGATTGTGGATTATCTGTTTTTCCCAAAGAAGGACTAACTATTTTAATCTAAGCGATGCATTTAATTTCACAAGTTTCCCGCTGATTCATGAATTTTGGCTCTCATTTTAGAGAAGTTCACAGCTCTTGGTAGGTATACTTGGGCTTTTCGTTAGCTCGGGATCGAGCTGAATCCAAAGTCGAGTCGACGCCGCAGTTTTCCCGTTTTCCGAGTTTAACATAGCTATTTTATCTTTTTCTCTCATTTTCATTTCCCTAGACTAGTATTAGTCGTTTGTAAAGCTGACCAACGGATACGAGACAAAGCGAGATGTGGAGTTAGTCTAGCCTAGTATTAGCACTAGTATTAGTACAGTAGCAATGTGAAGCTTTGCTCTGTGCTATATCTGCCGGGAAAATACACAGAGAGCAGAGCAGAGATGTGTATTGGGATGCTGGATGCTGGGTAACTAGTATAGTAGGTAGTTTATAGTGTGCTATAGCTAATGTAAACTTTTCTCTTGGTTCCTGGTTGATATTCGACAAACTACTCTCGACATCACTGACCTCTCCTCTCATGCTCTCATGCTCGGTTCAGAGAGCCGTGGAACAGGCAGATAGGATCTATGGATCTAGAATCTAGAGCTAGTTTCTCTTGTTCACTCGATTTTCACAAACAAACGGTCCCAAAAAAATAAAAAAAATAAATTCTCTCCTTTTTCTCCTTTTTTTCCACCCCACAATATTTGTAGCGGTTCTTTTTTCACTACAAATAGAGCGAATTGAGAGTTGGATGACAGGAAATGGTAGCTGGACAGTGCGAGGACGATTGATAGTGACTGGCATGGATTGACTGGTATTAAGACAAAGACAAAATGATGAAAATAAAATAAAAGTGATATTGGGGAGAGAATGAGGATGAGAGTATGCAGTGCAGTGGTAGAGATAACTTGGTATGAGTTGAGTAGTGCGAAAGCTAAGGTCAATGTTTTTGGGACGGTTGTCTGGCCGGGGCAAGAGAGCGGTTGCTATGCCAACGTGGTCGAGACAAGGGATAGGAGTAGAGAGGACATGAAATAGGGGAAGCTAAAACCAAGAGTGCAAGAGCGAGATGTATGCATGGACCAGACCGATGTATACGTATATGAGTAAGTAAGAGGAAACTATAGGAAAACTATCACTCTTTTCCTCAATGCCTCTTGTTCTTGCTTTCTTTACATTTTTATTTTTTTTTCAACTATTTTTTATTTTACTTTTTTTTTTTCTTTCATTTTTTTCACTCTATACCTCTCGTTTCAGTGTGCCGCTGACGGTAGAGAATTAGAAATCGAAGAGCGACGCTAATTGCCCTCACAAATGCACAGGGTCCTTTCCGGATTGAGTACCGGAGAACAAGTGCGGATTTAGGTGAATCCTCAACTTGAATTATCTCATTAAAAGCTACACGAATGGGGTTTTTAATTAATCTTTACTTTATTTATACTCTAAGCAGGTTTATTTTATTTAACTATTTTTCGTTTTTTTCAACAGCTATTTTTAGTTTATTAACTTGATACTTTATATTTTTTTCATAATTTCGAAAAGACTAATTGAAATAACTATCAAGATTACTTTAGGTGCTAATTAAATAAGTAAGTGATTCAGGTTATTACGGATCAATTTCTTTTTATGTTAATTTTATTTTTTAATTCAGCGACGTTTCGCCGTAGATCATGGCTTCTTCAGGCATCTATTACACACACAGAAAAAAAAATTTACTTGAATCAAATAAATAATTTTAAAGAATTTCATCTTCCTGATTTGAGTAAAAAAATTCTTAAACTAAGAAATTTTTATTGGTTTAAGTAAATTTTAGTTAGTTCAGGAATTTTTTGTCATGATTCCAGAAAATATAACTCTTCATAATTATTTTCTTCGTTCAAGAATTTTTCTCTTGATTCAAGTTAATTTTTTTTTTTTCAGTGTACAAATATAATTACATATTAGCAATATTTCTTTACATAACACATTTTTACAAAATTATTAAATAACAGAAAATTTAGAAAATCTTTCAAAATTATTTAAAAATTCTTATTTAGAAATTTCCGAAAGAAAAAAATTTTTTTTTTAATTTTAAAAAAATTTTTACAAAAGAAATTTTAACGAAATTTTAAAAAATTAAAAAAAAATCTTTTTAACTTCATACGTTTAGGCTGATGCAACTGTAGAAATAATTTGATATTAATTAATGACATTCGTGGTGGAAAAATTAACTAAAATGATTCTAAATTTTGAGTTTTTCAAAAATAATTGATTATATAGATCAGTTTTAAGTCAATAATAAATATCTATCACCAAATTTTTAATACTTTTCCCAGAATATTTACATTAATGTAACTTTTTATGAACTAAATCCTTTAATTTAAAATTAATGAATACATGCAAAGTCAAATTAGTATTGAAATATCAAAAATACGATCCATAATTCCTTATTGATGGCGAAAATTGATATATAGCGCGTCTCAATTTTAATCAGCTTTTAGTAAATCAAAAAAATAACATAAATAGCCAGAAAAGCTGATGAATTCAACACTTCAACTATTTAAAACTTGAATTAAATTCAACATTAATTTTTCAACAATACAAGCTTTATAATATTGTATGAAAGTACGTTCAAATATTACTTCGACTTTACTAATGGCGTATTAATTAATTAAGAGTAAAATAAATTATTTTAATAGTCACAAAAAGATTCTAATATTCCCGGTAAATGTTAATTTGAATAATTTTTATTTTTAAAGAAAGAAATTTTAATTAATTTCATGTTCTGACGTTTATAATGAATGTCCAGTAATAAGAGAGTTTTTTTCATTACGGATGAAAGAGAAAAGATCAATATTTAAAAGACAAAAAAGGTCATACTCATGTGGAATTAAATGACGATGGTACTTTTTCATTAATATAATAGCCTTTTTGTTGTATCTCTATGAACATAATTTGAATAGCTATTCAAGTACGTATTTGGGAATACAAAAATACATTAATTACCCAATGACCTAATGAAAACATGTACCGAATTCCTCGGAGAGTCGTTACGCTCTTCTATATAATAAGTTACTTTATTATATATTGAAAATTGATATTGATTAATCTAGGTCCTAACTACTGACCTGCCGACAAATTTTACAAAACTTTTTAATCATTAATGTCTAGATATTTTATTTAATTAATAACTTTTTCATTCATCTTTATGAATTCATATATTGAATATTAATTAAAGAGAATCTAGGAATTTTAATTTATTACATTTCAAGCGGTAGAAAAATTTTTAATGATAGCCATTTACTGCATTTTATGGCTATTCGATAAAAAAAAATTCATGTCATAATGTACGACAATGAATTTTTATTTCATTGAATAATATTAGATGAATACTTACTTGACATCGATAAAATTATTTCATTCAAAGTTATCTTCTCAATATTTAAATTTGTAAAAAAATTTTTCATTTAGGCTGAAATATGAATTTAATTAAAATATTAAAAAAATTACTCAATCAGGCTGATTTTAAATGACAAAATTTCATTTAATTTAAGGGAAAAAATTTTTGTTTGAGTATTAAAATGGTTATGATGAAAAAATTTTTAAAGCATTATTTAATAGAGTGAAACTTTGGATAAATTTGGATCTAATAATGAAAAATTTCGTTAATTTGTTTATTTTTTTCAGACTTATTTTTTTTTTAACGTGATTTTTTTTAAAACATTATGATACACCTACACAGTTAGGAACAAGATTATACTGGATATCATCCTAGATTATACTGAATGAAAAAAAAATTTCATATAGTAGCTAGTATAATCCAGATTATACTCAGTATAATCCAGGTTATACTCAGTATAATCCAGATTATACTGAGTATAATCTAAATATCACGTAGTATAATCTGGATTTTTTTAGATACTATGTGAAATTTTTTTTCACCACAGATATTACTGAGTATAATCTGGGATGATATCGTGTCATCTTGTTCTTTCTGTGTACTTAAAAATAAAATTAATTTTCCATAAAAAATTAAGTTAACGGTTTAGTTAATCAAAATTTTTACTTTTATTAAATAATAATTAATGGATTATGAAAATATTTTAGTTCCAAAGTGTAAATAATAAAAAATATTGAACGCAAACATAAATATAAAAAATATTTGACAATACAATTTAAATTAAAATGACATGTAATTATAATACGAGAATGAAGCCTTCCAATTTAAAATAAATATAGCACTAAAAAAAAAGTATACATTTTTTATCGTAAATTGAGGGTTGCAAAAGAGAGATTTGTGACCGTATGTGGCCTCGACCGATACACACAGGACGAGCCAATTGCGCTCAATCTTTTCATTCGCTGGCAAATGAACGGACAGTAGCATTGCCGATGACGAGAAGCCGAATTACATTCAGGATGTATAGTAAAATAAAGATATAGAAGAGTCTAATACTCATATACATAAGTATGTATTATGTTGAATGAGCCAAGTTTTGGTTGAACGTAACCCTAAACTTATGACACTGTAGCATTCTTATCGCCGAGAACATACATCAGTCCACCATTGACATGACATCCGGTCCAATCTAACGTTTCTCATGTATATATACACATATATTTTAAAACATGAGAAGTAAAAAGGTCTAGACTTAAATAAATTTTCTGTAACCTCTGCTTTTTCTCACACGCCCAACCATTCAAAACATCAATAGACCTTCATTTTTTTATTTTATTTTTTTTTTAGATTTTTTGCACCATTTACACAGCTTCTCTGGCGCCCTTGGTTAGTCCTCACACTCACAGACAAACACTTCGTTGCTCGACCGACGTAAAATGACATTAGTGTATTTTAGATTTCTCGTTTCGTTTTCCCGTTTACATTTCTACCCAAGTCTCCGGTTATGTGCCGGTGATAACAACTATTTTATAAAGAAAAACACATCCTTCTTATTTATTTTTAGTTGGATTTTTTTGTATAGAATTTTACATCATTCTGTTCAAGCCCAGGACAAAATTTTCCTAAAATTCGTCTGTAATATATCGTGAAAGGTCAATTAGTAATTTAGTAGGTCTAAAAAAATGAACAACATTAGCTTAAAGGATCGACCTATTGGATGAATAATTAAAAAAAAAAAAATAAACTCTTTTCTTTACAGCATTTTATTCGATTGTATCGTTTCGGATGTCATAAGAAATCAAAATTATCGGTCATTATTTACTAAATTATCTAAGAAGGAATGCTTGTCGTATGATGGATGGCGACTACTTTGTCAAGCGAAGGGTTTTTTTTATTAATTTTCCATCGCTATTATTAAACAACAAAATACCACATATATGGTAATTTAAATATAAATATTTAAACAATATGAAATCCTAGGGCTCTGGAGTCTAAATTGCAGCCGAATTGTAAAACTTACGTAATTATCAACGAAAGAAAATTAACCTTTTTTAAAAAAAAAAAAAATACTCGATGTCTCTAGCTAAAAATTTGGAGTTCGATTTCGAGCATGGGCTATTTTTTTTTTTTTTTTAATAAATGAAAATGTATTTTTTTAGTTTTTATTTATCGAATAATGATCATTAAAATTTTAGAAAATATAAAAACATAAAATAGAAAAGAAATAAATTTATCATTGCGCTACTCACATCAGTTTCTCGCGAATGTTGACGACAGTGTGGATTTTTATCTGACTAATTAAGCCGACAAACAAGGTAAATTTGTAACACGATGATTACATGTAGATCCAGTTTATGATGTCGTCTGTATAGTCTGTCTTCATAGTATTAGCGAGAAAGTGAAATATCTATACAAAGTAAATAGACGACACTAAAAAATATAGTTTAAGAGATTGAATAAGAGGGATAAGATAGGATAGGATATAAACGCTTTACTTCGACACAAGACACTTGCTCACTAATTACTCGGGCGGCAATTGACCCGTCACAACGAGTTACGTTACTCTCGCAAGGGAGTATAAGAGAGAGTAAAGTCAAAGTCTTTTTCGTTACAGCCTTCCTACCAGATTAAATTTTATCGATGAAAGTGCATGAGCTTTTCTTTTCGTCCAATCCTGTTTTAGTTTCTGTCCTGCTATCTCATCCCCGTAACATTTTACCTTCCTCTATCCTTCGTCCTCCACTGTCTAGTCTACAGTCGACGTCCGTAGTAGGTATCCGAGCTCCGATTAGAGTATAGCATAAAAAAAAAATAAAAAAATAAAACAGTTAAAACATAACAAAAATAATAACAAAAGTCAAAAAAAGAAAAGTACGGTCTATTAACAATTTAGAAGCAATCAGCTGTAAATTTAACGACAAGTGGAAAAAGAATGTAACCGCAATTGTCTTGGAGTATCTCCTAAATATAATTATTTTTTTTTTTAACCTCTTCATTTTTTACTCACTTCACCCTCGGTAGCATCAGCGCTAAAGTATCACGTCTAGGTATGACTTTAGCTTTTACTCTTTGAGCATAAGAAAAAATAATATTTTTACCTTTTTTATTTATGCTGTACACTTTTCATTTTTTTTTTTTTTTATATTTTTTATCCACTTCACTCTCATCGGTACAGAAACGCCACTCGAAGAATCTTGCTAGCGCGAATTGCTCTCGGATTAATTCTCTAATAAGAAAATTTCTCCTGATTCACAAGTAAAGCTACGCAGAGTAAGAGTAAGAGTAAAGGGAAAAAGTATAAAGGTAGACGGGTGGATGCACTTGTAGCGGTGATGGTTGAATTTAACCGTAAAAAATAAAAAAAAAAAAAAACGGGGAAAAATGTTAAGGAATCAGAGAGTTTAATCATTAGATTCAGTGTCTATCTTACTTTCTTTAATATTCAGTCTTTCTCTTAAACTTTTCGTTACTTCAATCTTGGTACTTTCCCCTCTTATTCTAGTTGAATTTTTCCCTTTGCTCCTCCGTCCACTTATTCTTTTACTTAGTTACCTTATTCCCTGTATAGTATATAAGATACTACGGAAAATAAGATAGCTGTTAAAATCTTACGAACAAGAAGATGAAACTGCCATGAAATTTGTCGACAAGATTTCACTTAGCTCCAGGGAAGGAATCTTGGCAAAGTCTAAACCACTTCATTATCTGGAGATTAATTCGCATGATACTAACCAGAGATCCAATGCTTGTTTCACGCTGATCATAGAACTGAGCTTCATTTTATCACTATGTAGGATCATCGAAAATTTGTTAAATACTACACTTATTTATTTAATTTTCAATATTAACTTCAAGTTTGCTCAATTTACATTAAAATTCTTTTAAAGCGGATTTTTTAGTTGAAATAATTCATTATGAATAAGTAAAAAATATATTGTGAGAAATTTTATTTGACAATTAAATGTCCTGCTTATAAAATGAGTAATATTAAAATTCAACTTGACGCTTTATTAGAAAACTAAAAAAAAAAAAAAAAAAAAGAACATTTTTCGATAAAGTCAATAATATTTAAATTCTATAACTCGAACTCTGTTTTTTAAAAATTTAATTAGTTTTACACTCAGCCAACCATTTTTATTTTCGTGAAGACTAA
Organism: Cotesia vestalis; assembly: GCA_000956155.1. Taxonomy (NCBI): domain Eukaryota; kingdom Metazoa; phylum Arthropoda; class Insecta; order Hymenoptera; family Braconidae; genus Cotesia; species Cotesia vestalis. The sequence continues at coordinate 43,294 of JZSA01000920.1, forward strand.
AAGTGATTTTTTGAATTATAAATTAATTTTTATAGCAATCTCTTTAAAGTTAACGGTAAATTAATTTATGAAAATGAAATTTATAAATATCTTATTCTAAAATATAGCTTTCAATTGCTTTTGAACTTTTAAATAATTAAATGAAACATTATACAATAGACTGTTGCAGTGATAATAATAGTAAGAATAATGAATTTATAGCGCAAAATAGAGGATATAATTGAAGAAGCAACATGAGAAGTACAATAGTGTTGTGCAGCAGTTGATATAATTGCATTTTCTCATTGAAATTATTGTATAGTAATTACGCAGTCAAGTGTATTTTGTGCAATAACAAGTGATAATATTGATCCTTAATTTCAATCAGTAAAATAAGTTATCAGTAGAAATGTACAGTTATAATCATATTTTTAATTGTCACTGTTTGATTTTGATCTCAAATAATAAAAAAAATTAATTTTTAATTTCTAATTTTGTTAATAAGCTAAGCAATTTTTTTTTTCCGAGAATAATATAAGAGCTTCAATTGAAGTACGAGAAATGTTTATTATAAAAATATTTCAAGAATGAGTATTATAACAAATGAAGAGAAAAAAATTTTACATCAAAATCAAAATTTAGATGATAAATTGAATTATTTGAACTACTTGGTATAAAATAATTTGTCTGAAAACGAAATAAGTTAAAAAATACAAACTTGAAATTTAGAATACTGAAGAGTGTTTGCTGAGATAATGACTGTTTAAAAAATGAATACGAAATAATAAAAAGGGAGAAATAACGAGGTATAAAAAAAACGTAAAATATTAACAGGTTAAATTTGAGACGACAGATGGTCTTAAGAATTTCATCTTGAATAATATTAAAGCAAATCTCAAGTGTAGGAAGATGAGCCTCTTAATTGTCTGGTGGCATCAGAGCAGTGACACATGGCATATCTGGCGTCACGTGGAGACATTGCCATAAGAACGCATAATATAACGTATGAAACGGTGCAGAAGCAAATGAGGGTACAAGTATAATAAGCGAAAAAAAAAAAAAAAATAGATAACAGCATCATCTAGCGTGACTTACTTGATATTTCGAAGATTAAGTACAAGTATGATTAAAACAGCTTTGCTGTAGAGTTTAAAGGTAACAAGTCAAACGGTACCTATGGTAGTACTCATTTGTCGTGAATTCTCAAAGACAGTAAGAGCACTTTCGACTCATACTCATACAAATACAATGATATGAATGGTATTAGTATTGGTGTTGTACGTTGGATTACACTTAGAATAAGACCTCGAGAATTTGCGAAAAAAAAGCCCCCGAAGAAAAAGAATAAGAGGGGATAGATCTTTTGTTATGACGACGACAAAGCCGTGGTAAGAATCCATCCTTCAAATGTGGAACAGCTGCCATCGAATAGCTCTCCTTTTACTTTCAGTGTCGAGTCTCTATACTGCTCTTTACTCTCATATTCATACTTATACTTGTCTACGAACTCTAGAAAAAGAGAACAAGTATAGACCATGTACCAGAGTAAAGAAGCATCAAGTATAGCACATGTACTACTTTTTAGGGCTACCAGTATGGCCTTGGTTGCTGCTTTAAATCCATCAACTAGCTTCATTTTGAGATCCAGCTTTATTTATACATCTACAGCTACTTATATTGGATAAAGTATCTACTAATCAAACTATAAGAATGTAATTCATCTTCTGTAAATTAATTATAACTACTCTACTTGTTCCATTTGATCCAGAGTACCAGCCAGCAGCAGAAGTGAGAAAACTTGGATTTTATGTGCTGATAAAATTAGCCGAAACTTCTCGACTTATTATTTTGAAAGCACTAATTATTCACACTATTGCACACCTACAACGCGGACGCATTTGAGATCGCTTATCTCACTAATTATTTTGTTTTCAGACTTCAAAGATTTAACGTTAAAACTAATTGTGGATTATGAAAGCTTGAAGCTGGAAATTTTATTGAGCATTCTTTCTTTGTACTAAATTTGGTAATTTATATTTAATACAGAATAATGTGAGAAGATCGCAGGAATAAAATTTTTATAAGATCAAATTTATAATTTATAAAAATTAATATTTATTTTTATGTAATAGTATTATTCATTTTTCACACGGAAAAAAGTAAAATTTAATAAATAATAGTCGATTTATAATAAGTAATGATCAACTGCTAAAAAAAAAAACCATTTCAAATACTAAAATCGTGATTTTTATAATCATTTTGTAATATTTATCATTTAAATGCTATAATTTATTTTTTACATGAAAAAAAAAATACTATTTCAAACAGTAATATTCGCTATGTGAGTGTCGAAAATGTTTAAGTATAATAATTAAGAATTTTGACTTTGATATTCATCATTTCGTATTTAAAAAATGATCGCATGATATGCAAAAAAGTATAAAATACAGTTACTAAATTTCTAATAGAATCCACGTCAATATTTACAAAATAAAATGGTAAATTTTTAACGCAGCGCTTGAAATTACAATTATTGAATTGCTTGGACTGGTAAAATACATATTTTAAGAGTAGAATTTTTACTGTTTCAAATGTTAAATTCTCCCAGAGTGAAACCCCGTTCTCCTTCTTCTCATAGTATGGACTATATATTGAAACGGAAATTTTTACTGTTTGAAACTGTAATTTTTTAAGATAAGACAGTCGTTACTTACTATAGTGACAGCTACTAATTACTTATTTTCAATATTAAATTATAAATTGTGGCTTTTACACTTTCTACATTAAGTTCTGCCCGTGCAAAAAAAAATTTGATTCAAAATTAATTTAAGATTGATTTTAACACAAATATGAATTAGTTTTGAGATCAATCTTGATTTAATACTTTTAATAAAGACTTAATAATATTTTAAATATCTAAGACTTAAAAACATACAAGACTAAAAAATATTTTAAATATAAAATATCGCAAATATTCTTAAGTGTTTATTAAAATTTTGAAGCAGTATCGAAAGTTCTACCGGAATGCTAATTTCTATCTACAAATCTATTTTAAATTTGGATTGATCTCAAAACTAATTCATATTTGTGTGAATATGTGAATTTCAATCTTAAATTCATTTTGAATCAAAATTATTTTTGCATGGATGTAATATTTATATTTTTGCCACCCCGATGTACGCTTTACTGTTTGAAACTATAAAAATGAACCGGAATCCGAGTGAATTTTAGTTTACTTTTTTCCGTGTAGTATTTATTAAAAACTTCTCTAAAATACTCTTCACTTTACGGTGTGATTTTTATGTACAATAATTTAGTCATTTTTACATCTTAAAATTTACGAAGTTTCATAATAAAAATTCGCATATTTACTTTTTTACGTTTTTTCATAATTTTCATTATTTCAATTATTTTCTTTCGTCGATACCTTCCAATCATTAACAATTGGAACTTTTATAGTTTACCACAGACTTAACAACTTTTTTCATAAACTAAGATCGAATTATTATTTATGTGACACAAACGATCAAGTGCAGTGCTCGATAGCATTAAACACTTGCATAAATACCGATTATAGTCCTCACCCCTAAGTATAACTATTTTGGAGATGTGCCAAAAAAATTTTTAAGCATGAAACACAGTTATTTTTAAGTACTTGATAATGTTTTTTTTGACTCGTTCACAAGTTTTATTTATATGTAAGTGATAAATGTGGTGTACGATGAATATGCAGCGCTTGAGGACACCAAGAGTAATCAAATCCCATATGGCATATGGGATATGAGATATGGTTTGTAATGTGATGTTATGGCAGAATACGTTGATGAAGGAAATCCATTGGGATTAGGCAGACCCGCATAAATACAGCACGTATGTGTACGTGACTCAACAATTGAGAATCGACATCAATGAAACGACTTATACGCGTTTGCATAATTTAAGCTTCAGTTTAGATCCGGTCACTCGAGCCGGCAGTCAGTTTAGCTTATACAATAATAGTTATATTATGTATTATGTATTGTGCTTATAAAGCTTTGTAATTCTCATTCTACTGTGGGCGGTTTTCTTATCATCTTCTAAACTACATTCGCTGATTATTAATGGTTGTTAGAGGAATTAGTTAAAATATTCCATTATGATTCACGGAGAAAGACACGTTCTTCTAGTATTAATATTTAATTTTATTTATCCTAATCATAATGTTAAATGTATACTAGTCAAATATCATGAAAAGGAATTATAGTTTAAAAACACAGAAAAAAAAATTTCTTGACTGGGGAACAAAATTCTTGGCTCCAGAAAATTTTCGGGTGCCTGAAGGAAGACCGAAGTTCTGTTGGCCGAAGTAAAAATTTTTCTTGAAATTCTATTCTTGGTGGAAGTAATTCTTTCTTAATTCAAATTATCATAAATACTTGATACAATAAATTTTTATATTTGGTCAAGATTTTTAAATACTTTAGGGAAGCAACGCCACCTACTTCAGATGAGAAAAAAATTTTCTTACCTTGAGAAAATTTTTCTCTTGAATATTTAATCCCCATTTTAAATTATTTTAGCGTGCAATTATACATATTGAATGAAAAAAAAATGATTCAATATTATTTGATCTTCCCATTTGACACATTAATCAATAAAAATATTAATGAAAATTAACTTCTATCGAGATATTTAATTTTTTTGAGCAAGAGAGAAATTTTCTCAAGGCAAGAAAATTTACTTCTATCAAGAACTAAATTTTTTGGAGCAAGAGGCTGAATTTTCTTAAAACAAGAAGATTTTCTTGACTTAAATAAATTTTCTTGGATCAAGATACGTATTTTTTAAAGCAAGACAATTAATTTTATTGGAATAAATGAAATTTCTTGTGTCAAAAAAAATTTAATTTTTTTGCTCAAGAAAATAATTAGGAAGAAAAATATTTTCTTGGCTCAAGTGAAAATTTTTTTCTGTGTAGAAAATAAATTTCAATAAGTTTGGAATGTAAATTAAGTGATAACAAAATAATTTACTTTATTGTGAAGAAAGTGTGGGTGTTTGATATCAATTGTGAATATTTTATTTTTAGATATTTATAAAAATAAAGATATTACAAAAATATTTTGAAAATCATCCCGCGCTTTTTTACTATAAAATTCATTTTTTTGTTGATCATTTTAAACATATTGAAAATAGTTTTTTAATTTAGAGTTGAGTATATTCTTAAAACATTTTTTTAATTTTTTAAAATATAATTTATTTTCAAATCTGAGAAAATTTACATTGTCATTTGCGTGTATAACTAAAGCGACAAAAATAATTTTGTGTTTAAAAATTATAATAGAGAGAAATGATAATATATAAATACATTGTTAAATTAACAATCTCTGCAAATATTTTCAGCGCAGAACCGTTCTTGTTATTTTACCAAGAAATAACGTCATAAATTCATATATACGTTTATACGGAAGCAAATGCGACAAATTGTACGACTAAAAAAATCTACTGCGTCAGAGGTATAAATTTAATGGGCAACATTTTTTATCATGTTAAATTGTCTGCATACAATAACTTTACATTATATTTGAGTTTGTTTATAAAATTTTTAATAAAATAATACATGCTAGTAATTATACCGGTGAAATTTAACAATTACAAAATTAAAGAAAAATTTAACTTTAAATTTCGTCCTGTCACAAATTTTTTTTCAATCTAATTTTTACAGCTTGTAAAAATTAAATCAAACCTGAAAAATTAATATTGAAGGTGAAATTTTTAATCTAAGAATATTCAATAATAAAATATTTTTCATACTACCTTAATATTTATCATATAAAAATTTTTCATTTATCAGTTATGAAACCTCGCTATTCTCAATAATTATAAATGCAAAAAGAAAAATAAAAAAATTAATCGAGAAGCGTGTTGGAATAACTAAACCTAGTGTTTTGTTGAATTTTAATGAAGCGTAAAACTGCACTGACAGCATAAAATTAAACTAAGAGCATTGATAATAATAAAAAGACGTACAGACATACCAACAATATACTGTTTATTTATTATTTACTATAATACTTGTGAGCAAAATGTCTGAAATTCGGTTGTATAATCTGGAGCTTGATAAAGTATGCAAACATCTACCGGAATGTAACAAAGAGAGTTGATTCCTGGCATGCTTTCTGATAAAGAAGAATGATAACTACATAATGTATTAATAACAATTTGCATTAAGAATTATTTTACTGTTCAAAAAATTATTCAAATGTAAATTAAGCATTTATTTAAATTAATTTTATACTCAAATAAAATTTTTTTTTTTTCAAGCCCAAAATTTACAGTTCAGGAGTTGCACTAATTTTCAACAAAACTTTAATAACAATTTTTTTTTACCGTCCAATTAAGTTTTAATTTTTTTAAAACGAATCTTGAGGTAATTTAGTTCAGTTTTATTTTTTAAAAGTGTGAAAATTATGAGTCACAATTTAAAAAAATGCTCAGAAAATTTACTTTGAAGAGATTTATTTTTTCTGTATATTTAACAGTTAGATAAAATAAAAAGAACAAAAAATGAAAAGAGGTGTTTAGTTACTCTACACTATTATTTTGTGGACTTTGAATGTGCACTTGCAATAAATATACAGCATCGGGAATTTAATGTGTCTCTTCATCGCCTATTATCGTAAAGAAAATATTTCCTTTTTATAACTCTATAGCCTAGAGTCTGATATTCCCGTCCCATACCAACAATGCAGTAAACTATACGACATCTTTGAATACTTTGAAAGCGAGTGTCTCTGTTTCTCTCTTTCTCGGTTTCTCTGATCGCAATTTTCTGTCGGTGTTGCCCCGGTGTGACAACTAGTCAGTAATGGGCAGACTTTTTATTTGTCGGTGGAAACGCACCACAAGAGAGGGAGAAGGAGAAGACAAAATATAAATAGGGAGTGTGTGGGTATATGAGTGTGAAGTAGCGAGAAAAAGAATGAAATGGAATAAAGAACGATGCTTCAGGCTTTTAATAAATGATAGGGCGGATCGGGGAGTCTCGGTACTCTAGCATTTTTCCCGTATCGTCATCCTCTATATCTCTATATCTCTATCTGCGCCTATATCTGCATACTATATCTGAATACTATAACCCAGCTTGACTATATTCCTTTCCGCTTCTATAACGGAAACAAACGGCTCCGTTTGCTTTTCAATCAGACATGTATATCTCTTCTCGGTGTGAGGACAATCGAAAACCATGACGCGCGTGACAAACGTGACGCGGAAATGCGACGTGAATTGGACTTGAAACAGTATAGGAAGTTTACTGTGCGAATATCGTCCGGTCTCTTCTAATGAGGAAGCAAGCGTTTATATTGCAATAGTTCTGATGACTGCAGACTTACTCTACTCTACTCTACTGCTGCTGTTGCTGCAGAAACGCTCTATCTCAAAGCGATGTAATTATTTTTTCTAAAAACTCCGTTTCAGATTAAAAAAGTTTTGTAAATTTCAAAGTTTATTTTTATTCTAATGATATCTTTTTATTAATTATTTAGCTATTTAAAAATGGTTAAAGGAAACTGAGAAAGTCGAGATTAGTTGATCAAAAAAAATTTTTGCCAATTATACAATAAAAAATTTTGCGTCAATGCGTCAAAAAATTTAACACAATAAATGTTAAATTTACAAATAAAAGTGTTAAATATTTAATAAAAAATTTTTTGACGCAATGACGCAAATTTTTTTTGTGTATTTTGATTTATGAATCGAGAATTCACTTGAGAATTTTTATGTTAGGCATCGATTTATTTATTTATATGTTGAATGCATGGATAAAATTTGATAGCAATTCTGCATGTTATGTTACGCGGGAAAAAATTTTCGGAAAAATTACATTTGTAATATCGTAATCGAAGACCAAATACAATACGGTCACTTTGATTATTTCACATTTTAAAATTTATGATGTTACATCGTAAAAATTCGGATATTTACTGCTTTTATAGGCATTTTTACGATGGAACATCGTAAAATTTTAAATGTAAAGTTATCAAAGTGACCGTATTGAAAATCTGGTCTTTGATCATGATCTGATGATTGTAATTTTTCCTATAATTTTTTTTCATGTACAGTTTTAACGTTTGGGTTGACTATAAATTTTTATCTATCTTGTGGTCTATTTTTGTTTTAAAAATGATTGTACTTTACTTTAAATTTAATTGCGAATATTATTGGATGAGCTTTTGAAGAATTTTACTTGTGTCAATGTACACAGTAAAAAATTTTCCGTCAATGCGTCAAAAAATTTTGTGTTAAATATTTAACACTTTTTTATGTTAATTTAACACAATAAATGTTAAATTTACACATGGAAGTGTTACATTTTTAACACAAAATTTTTTGACACAATGACGTAAAATTTTGTACTGTGTAACTAATTTATACTATGTATTTTTCTAGGTCCTGATGAATTATATGTTTAATGAAGGAACTTCGCTTGATGAAATAAAAATGAAACTAAAACCCAAAAACTGATTCTTTTAGTCTGAAATTTTTTCTCTAAACAATAAAGTAAAACTAGTAAACTATTCTGTCCTGAGAACGCCAGTCACAATGTATGCAACAAATAAATAAAAATTCCCCATATGTGGTAATTTCTGTGTCGGGGTAAACTAATGCAAGCTGTGCTGAGACACTTTTGACAATAGATAAAGACTTTTACGGTGACTTATTTTCGTTGTTGTCATGTCAAAGATATTTGAAAGTCTCTTAGAGGTTTACCCTGTCCACGGATGGCTTTCAGCTGACCCTCGTTACTGCACTCGGTCGCATGCTAATTCTTATTTGCTTAACACTACAGCTTTAGGCAAACCAAACGGCATCACGAACAGACAGAATGAGAAATATGGATTGACTATGATGAGCAAAGGAAAAAACTTTGAGGGAAAGGTGACGAAATATCCTTTCAAAAATTCATTTTTTTTTCTTTGAGTTCCCCGGTTTATTGTTTCTTTTTATTCAGCAGATCACGTTTGTTCGGGTAGGCCAGATAATAAGACCCGAAAGATTATAAGCAGGAGTAACAAAAAAAAAAAAAGACATGTGGCCATTATTGTGAAAATGCAATTTTTTTTTTTGTTTGGCTGCGTCACTTTTGCATTTAGTACTCTGTTTTGGTATTTCATTTTCTCTTTATTCCTTTTGTAAATAAAAACCCTCCTATTCACTTTGCCTCCTACCCGGGATTCATTTCTCATCTTTTTATATTTATCTTCGTGCCCGACGAACGCATTGTTGACTCGCGGCTCGCGCCCATTGTCATCTAAAAGTTTCATCCAAGTTCGCCAATTATTTGCGATCCTTTCAAATGCGTCAAAGACATCTTTTCTTCTACATTTTCATTCATTTCCTCTTTTCGCGTTTTTTATTTTTTTTTTTTTTTTTTTTTTTTTTTTTTTTTTTTTTTTTTT
>JZSA01000921.1:0-18784 GCA_000956155.1 Cotesia vestalis
GCGTTTTTTTTTTTTTTTTTTTTTTTTTTTTTTCATTTCATATTTTTATTCTTTAAATCAACTGATAAAAAAATATTCAAATACTCAGTATAAAAAATATCGATACTTATATCTTCTTCTTATTTTTTTTATTACTCATTTTACATAAAGAGACTGTATTTTTTATATTTTTTATGAGCTTTAAATACTTCTCACTGAACTTTTTTAGTCGTATTTAAATATCAAAACATAAAAAACGTTTTAATCGAAGTTTAATAAATCATATTATATTTCCATTTACACTTTACATTTAAAATTCAATTTAATGTGATTTTATACTATACGCACAAGTTAAATATTTACGTATGAATGCTATGACATTTATTATTTGAATAAAAAAATTTTTCAAGTGATAAATCATAGAATTTATTTGCGATTTCGAAAATTTTATTATTTCCATACAAATGATTAGATATTACTTACATTTAACTGTTATACTAAATAATTATCTTCAAATTAAAGTCTTAACTCCAATTTATGTAATATCAAATTTTAAAAGCACAATTTAATTTGATAAATCACGTTATGTAATTTTTTACGTTTTATCTGACTTCATTAAAATTGGCATGAATATTCTAAGAAGAAAATTGAAATGTTTTATTGATAATATTTTTTAAAACTAGATGATTTATTTGAAATGAAAGTAGTTATCATCAGTTAACGCTATTTTAATTATGTTTTAGAAAAACAATGTGCGAGTTTGACTTTTTATCAAATTTCCGAATTAAATTGCGTTTTGTAAAAAAAATACTCTTGATTGAAAAAAATTGAATAATTTATTTTTTTAATTGTATATTTTATATCGAAATGTTCACGATAAAATTAAAAAAAATATAGTCAGAATTACAACTTTCCAATTATAAATCAAAAAATTTACCAAGGGTAGGATCGAACAGTGTCGTTAAACTCAATTATTAATAATTATTTAAAAATATGATCGTAAAAATTTAAAATATTTATCGCATGTATTTTATCAGTGATTTGTAACTTTAGCAATTAAAAATATGATAACACAGATATTTTTTACTCACTACATGCCACAAAATAAATCGATCATCGAGGTAACCAATTAAGCAAAAAACAATTTTTATTTAATGCTCCTTCAATTCAATAGATTAATTTCTTGTTTTTTTCACTAAATTAAAACTTAAAAAAAAAAAAATAATTTGTATAAATTGTAATTACTCTTAAAAAATTTAAAAAAATTCATAAACATGAAAAATGAAAAACGAATTTCCGAGCACTCTAATAAATTAAAAATAAAATTAAACTAAAGTTGTACACCACATATATTGAAAGAATCTAAAATATGATTTGTACATTGTCTTATAATACGTAAGATAAAAGTTGTCAAATAGTAAAACTTTATATTTAATGTTTGACTTGCCTCGTTTACTCTCAAAAAACGATACGTTTATCCAATTCTCCACGTCATTTCCCCAAGTCAACGACTTGATGACCTAAAAAACTATTAAAACTATTCAAATGTATTAAATCATCTACTAAAGCGCAACCCCTTTTAAAAATATTCCAATAAAAACAACTACAAAAGAAAAAAGTAAAAATAAAAATTAAAGCAGTAAAAAACAAAAAATATTGCAAAATAATGATAAACTTTACTTAAAAATATAATTCGCCTTCACTGATACGAAGCCATATAAATTAACGTAAAACATTGATTTTAAACTCCTCACTATCGTTAAATTCTCAATACAGAGCTAAGTGATAACTCTCGAGCGTAAACCGTACAGTAACAATATATTTAAATTTAAGTACTCATATCATATATTATAATAGTATATAATAGATATTGAAAGTTTTAATCTATCGGAAAATATTTTTACTCATCGCATCGCGTACTCTCAAAGATAATCTAGTAATAGATTAAAAAATATAAAAATCCGAGAACCATAAAAAAAAAAAAAACTTTCATAATATAAGAGTTTTTTCATCTTTATCGTATACGTACGTGAATCGTAAATGTATAAGTATCTATATAGATATCTTTAGCTCGAATGAAATCATATGACGTTTAAAAGTGAGGGTTGAGGGTCGGAGAGGAACGGGGCTCTCATGTACGCAAAACGGACGGAAAGTACGTGGAGGTAATATCGGAACCTCCAAATGGTAATCGATATCTCATATATCTCTGGATGCATATTCGGGCGTTCCCATTCCCGCTACGTGAGGTGGCTCTCTACTCAACATATATGATACTATATACTCCATACTCTTGTAGTTAACCAAGGGTGAGTAAGTGAGAACGATATATGAATAACAGATACGGCCAGTGTGCAGAGAGAGAGAGTCCAGACTTGAGGATACAGCCCTCTCTCTACTCTAAATAGAAGAGCACAGAGAAGAGAGAAAGACAGAGTTACACGCGGGAAATTGCTATAGATAAAGCTCGAACAGTTACCGGCGAGTTTACGATGTCCAGTGCCACTAATTTTCATTGATACAATTCGAGAACAGCAGCGTCGTCAATTTTAGGGCATATATATGTATGGTATCCGGTAGGGATGTTTGCATGGGTAGACAAGTTAAGGGTATATGGTCCATACTGACATCGATACAAATTTCTGGTCTCTTAGCTTTACTTTACTTTGCTCCTCGTTCTATTCTGCTTGCAAGAAACTTACTAGTGTATGATGCTAGATATAGAATAGAGCTAGTATAGCAGCTAGGAGTACCAACAACCTGGGAAACTATTCTGCCGGAGATTCGAGAGGGTTAAAGAGATAGAGGGTGTATTGAGAGTGTGGGTACATACCCGCATACCCCCCTTTTTGGGGGCTATTGAATACCACGCCGCTGAGGCTTTGACATTACTAAAATGTCAGAGAATGTCGCGCATCTCATACTCATATAATAATCCACCACCGCGTACCTCGGTTGTCTACATGCCAACATGTTTATCGTCATTTCCCTCTTTTACTTTATATATTTCATAAAAATTTTTTTTTTTATCCTTCCTTGTTATACAACCGTTTGTAAGGCTCTTTTCTCGAGTAAATCATGGTCTCGTGTGATTAAAACAAGAATAAGTATTTAAATAAAAGAAAGAAGAACAAATTTAAAAGAACGAATATAAATATTTTTTCTCGGCATTATGTGTACCAAGTATTTTTTAACAAATGGTTTGAAATCCTAAAGTAAAGAAGGCAAGTATACTGTAACAAAGAATATACTTTTTTTTTTTTTTTATTGTGTGTGCGTATTTAAAAAAAGATTTTCTTTTTGTTTCCCGGTGATTATGGAAAAATAAATGCACCTGGAATTTATCCAAAGAAAATTCACATAGTGCCAAGGAGGACATTAACGACTTGTACATTAACCGTTCTTATTCCGGAAAACAAGTAAACCCAGCCAGCAGTAAATTGAATGTCAAACGCAAGCTGTACAAGGTCTGCTCTCATGCGAAAGAAGAAAAAAGAATTGACAGTAAGAATAAAACTAAATAAATAAGAAATAGTAAAGTCAGTTGGCTCAGTTTCTTATTAAACATATTCTATGTAATGTAATAGAATGTAATATATATATATATTTAAGTGGACTCTTAAGCTCAGTTATTATTTTTTCAGTATCTGTACTTCTGTTTTATTTTTCTTCACGGGGGAGAAATCGGCGCCCAGCCAGGATTTTCATCGGTGCAAAAAGCCGGAGGCACTAGCTAACGATGCCATTGTCATGCGAGAGTTGAAGCAAGTTATTGTGCACGGTATTCATCACAAAAATAGTCTAATGGCGTAGACGCTACATTTTTATTTTATTTTCAATAGTTTATGTTTTTTTGTTTTCTCCACTTGAGTTCTACAAGAACTTGAGCAGATACTAAAGCCAGATATGTTATATCTCCATTGTATCTATTGATTTGATTTTATTCGATTTAATTTTATTTTTTTTTCATTGAAAAAAATTTTACCGTTTAAATTTATCGTACGTAAATAGATGAGCATGTATAAATATTTAAAATGGTAATTTAGCAAGTTAGAAAATAGTTTAAGCTTAAATAACGATAAAAATGAACGAGAGCGCCCTCCGAGTTGGTGAAACTGTTCAACATAGTGCGAACAATCGTTTGTGTCTCTCGGAAGCTTAGCGTAGATGTCGCTTCGATCTCTCGGATTATACCTTCCCTATTTCTCTCATCCTCGTGTTACAGTTCCTGTCTGGGTGGTTTTGACAGCTCCCCAGGTTTCGCACGATCCAAATACCGATTGATGGTTAATTTTGAAGATCGATAGAAATTTTTATCCACATATTTAACGTTAATATTCAAAAAAAGTATCATAGTTTATGAGATACGTGTTTGAGATTAAAAAAAACAGGACATTCTGTCGAAAGTTTAGTCCCTAGTTGAATCGAGAAACGATCTCATGCTGTACAATTATGGGGAATCATTTCGTATTTGAATACGTTAAATTCTGAGCGAGGAATCCAAGAGAGGATTCCATGAAGGGGTGCTGAAGATTCCTTGCGGCAAGTTGAATACTTGCTAGAACAGTATATAAGAGAAAGAGAGACAGAACAAGATCGTAATACCGAAAATTCCTCAACCAAAATCTTTTTATATTGAGATTATTGTTGAGCATTTTCTTTATACTAGTATATACATTATTTAACAATATTACAGTCAAGTCAATCATAAACTAATATAAAGATATAATAACTTTAACTTGACGCTTGAATTTAATTTATACCAATTAAATAATTAACTTTAAAATCTGATACATTATTTTTGGTCATCATTTTAATTTGTTATCCCACCGACCACTTTAAATTTATTTAAATCATCACGCTAATACGTGTTTTGGTAATTTTTTAAATCACCACCAAAATCACAATCTATTTAGCACTAAATTTTTTTTTTTTAATATAAAAAACACCATCTAAACTAAGATTTTCTACGGAAAATAAGTTTTAGTGGCTAAAAATAAATGGAAATTAGTAACAGTAACAGTAATAATAATAATTAAACACAGAAAAAATAAAGCAAAAAAATGTCATTAAATCAATATAGTTATGCGCACAAAATCGTGACCTTTTAATGCTACTTACGCCCTTCCATTCCTTTTATTTAGTTATGACTTTCTTGAAATATTATTTTCTCGTCACGGTATTCTTTTCTCACTCTTCCTCTTCGATTTTCCTTACCACACGCTCGGAAAATCCATCTTCATGTTCCGCTGTCTAGGTGTGTATAAATATATGTTGGTGTGTGTGTGTGTGTGTGTGTGTGTGTGTGTGTGTATGTTGACCGGTATGTAGAAATAAAAGGGTAGATGCCGGGTATTTTTTCTCACCATTTCATGTCTTCTTTTCAGTATATTCATAATTAAATAAATATAATGTAATACGAGAACGTAATTAAAATAATCAATTCAAGTGTAATGATCAAGCCAAACGAGTTAAAAATTATTATTATTATGTTTTTTATAGTGATTATTATTACTTTAAATATAAAATACTATTATTATAAGTACTATTATAAAACTAGTAAGATCACGTTTAAACACCCGAGCAAGCGATACGCTCTTCTCGGACGAACTGAGCATTCCCCACCTCGCGTTCGGTATTTATAGGAGACTCCCACTCTTGAAATCTTCTCCTTCGTCTCCCCACTATCAAAGTATCCCCACCAGAAATCAAAGCTCGGGAGTGGGAATAGATAGATGTTTTCTCAGTAGTCTGCACTCTCTTACACACTCTCTATCTCAACATCATTTTCTCTTCTCATCTACAGTAGAATCGTCGTTTTATCCGCGACGCGGTACTCGTAGATACCTAGCGCGCTCCTCGTGGCTGGTCGCTTTCTTCTGTTATTATTTTTATATGTATATATATTTTATTTTATTTTTTTATTTTTTATTTTATTCTTCGTTTCTTTATTTTACTTACCGTGCGCTCGTCGGGAACCTCCATTTAATAATTATGCAGTAATTAGAGAGTCTGGAGAGACCGATGCATGAATAATCTTCGTTTTCTATAAAAATTAAGACTCTGCAAGTACATATCTTCTCACCCTTTACATTTTATTCTTCCGTAATAATTATTTTATTTATGTACTTGTACTTATACTTGTAATTACTAATTTTTTTTTTTTTTTTTTTTTTTTTTTTTTTTTTTTTATTTTTTTCGTAAGATAACACTCGTGGATAATAAATAAAATAAAAATAAAACTGTGCTGAGAGTAAAGATATGGAGTAATAAAATAAAGGTTAAGACGATATAATTCTTGGGTGACGAGGCCGCAATATTGTCATCGTCAATCAAGATCTCAAAGTGATTAAACTCTCTCGTCAAGTTCAATTTCGTGTCTCTCTCCTTCCTCTCTTTTTCTCTCTCAATTCTGTTGGGTTAACGTGGTTAACCCTAGACTTACTGTAGTAAAGAGTTGTCGTTGACGTGAAGGAAAACGGAGTAAGGGTGTAAGTAAAGGGTGGATAGTAAATAGGAGTGAAACCACTTTGGCTCCTCTATATACATATCCATATGACATATCTAAGTTTTCGACATTACCATTACCATTACATCAGTTTCTCTTTCTCTAAAACTCATAATCTCTTTCTCTCTATCCTCTTCCTCCCTACGACTTAGGAAGAGTTTTCTCCTTGGAAATTCCATCTGGGTGTAAAGTAGTCACCTCCCCTCTCGCGGATACGCTTGCGAATCCCACCAGGTGTGCTCGGTGTTTCTCTAGTGACATTAGTGGGGATGAAGGGATGCTGTTGTCATGGCGACAGGATTGTAGTGGGAAAAGTGCAGTAAGAGCGGTAAAGACGGTAGTGGCATCGATCGTTAATGTCGGACTATACACACATCGAGTTGGTACCGTGAACTGTCAAGTGTGTGGACCGAGGGCTCACAGGCTCACAGTGGCTGACGGGGATGACGTTGCTCCTGCTCTGCCTCCACTATATTCCTTCGTTCCCTACTCATACCCCTCTGCACTGGTATAGAGAGCTCAAGAAGAAGGGGGCTCAATGCGTACAATCCCCTGCTGCCCCTTATCATTTTGCTCCCTCTCTTGCTCTTACTCTAACTCCGGTGTAGTGCATACTCATTCTAAAGCTCGAGTAGAGAGCAGACCTCAATGTGTCCCCGCGTGTCCCTATCGCTCCCTCAGCCCTTTTCACTCCTCCCGGCTGCTTATTTCTCGCCCACATATACTTCATGTATTCTATATATATACTGATATACATATGCTTGCATATACATATATGTACATACTTATGCCGCGCATTATGGACTCTCACCCGCTATTCGGGAACGAAGGCATGCGTCCAAGTGTGGACTTACGTGCTTATGCACGCTCTTATGCAGGCGCGAATGATTTCCGACACACCACCAGCCGATATCAGCCAGTTTCCAGACGCACTGCTCCTGCTGCTGCTGCTACTGCACCTCTCGTACTTCTATATTCAATATAGACTTATTCAAAACCAAGATACGAGAGTAAGAGGTATAGAGGGATCACTAAATCCTTATTCTCTCTGTTTCTCATCCTCAAGGATATTTATACTATCTATTAATAGTAATTAAACAAAACACACTTGGGATCATGCAAAAAGATTCCTTACACATCTGGAGCATTAATTGTTTGAATATTAAGCATTTCTAATTTTAGGTAAATACTGAGAAGATTGACTTGGATTGAGACATGATTCAGGAAGACTAAAATTGTATTGGACGAAAGAAAAATTTTTTCTCAAACTCTAGACTTTCATAATTATGATTTAGTAGTTATGAAAATTTTAAAATTAAATCAGAGTTATGTGATGAAATTCTTGAGTCTTAATCTATTAATTTCGTACATAAATTCATCCTTGTCAGCGACGTTATTTTTTTGTGATCAGGCAAAACATTTTTGTTAAATATTTAGCTTTCTTTTTGTACTTCGGCCAGCATAAAAAGCAACATAATATTTCAGAGAAAATTGCTCTGGATACATCAGGATAAATAGCTCTTAAAGTTAAAATAGCTGTAAGAAATAAAATTGCACTCGGCACTTAAATTTATACTAAAAAGCTCATTAATTGAATGATAATCATAGTCAGTTTTATAATCCTTAAATTTTTGGCATACGTCAGTAATAAATTTAAATTAATATCTAACCACCCCCTACCCAGAGAGTATATATGTCAGTATATAGGTAAAAGATACGTCTGGTTATATAATATAAGTTTTATCATTCATTTTTTGCGGAAATATATGTATATAGATTTATGTGAAAATATGTCCATATTTAAAAAACATAAAAATTTTTAACATTTTTAAACTGTTCTCAATATCATTAGATATTATAAATGTACCATAAAAGTCAAATGTTTCGGAAAAATTTTGATAATTAGGCGTAATAACTCTGAGTTGAAAAAATTTGTTTTTATTAATTTGTCTACTTAAATTTTTTTTTTAATTTATCTAACCATAGGAATCTATTTTAAATGAATGTTTTTCTATAAAAGTCAAATTATGCTCTCGATTTTTTTTCTATTCAAAACTTTGCAAAAAAAAGCAACCAATTAATTTTCCAAAATTTTTTAAGTCATAATTAAATTTAGTTAAATGTTATGTCATTATTTCATTACAGATTATCTTGAGTTTTTTCCCAATTTTTAAGAATTTTCTATTTTTACTCAATTGTTATTTACTTTGTGATAATATTTTATTAAAAAAAAAAAGAAAAAAAAGTAAAAAATCAGCTTGTCGTTCTATTGGTCAGTTACCCTACTTTTCCGAAAGTTCATTATTTCCCTGTCGTTCCGGTTTGTCTCCCACCCTATAAACACCAATTCTAAAAGAACAGATATTTCAGTATGATGCATCTCCTATATTAAGGGTGTCTTGTTAGGCCAATAATTACCCTAAGTTAAAAAAAAAAATAATTAACAAGGTGTGTGTATTTTTAAAAAATAATTTCAGTTATAATTAAAGTATAAGATAAGTAATGATCAAGATAAAACAATGTATATATACAAGAATAAAATTTACTACAAGTATTAGAGCGAGTTAGATAAGTATAATATTATTGGGTATATAATATTGAAATTTTATTAGGCAGATTTATCGGGCAAAAATGCGATAGTTGCTAGTGCAGCGGTATGTAAAAAAAAATACATGATGATGCTCTTTAACGAGAGGATAACGATACTCTCTCGACTATCGTCGACTTTATCGCTAGCTGGTAGCGTGAGCTATCGAATATTTTCTTTTCTCTTGGATTTTTTTTAGGCCTTGCGCTAATTAAAAAATTCCACCGCGAAATCGGATTCCATGGGCTCTTTCTCACTTACACTCTTTTACGTACAGTGATGTTGCTCATACTGCATCCACGCATACAATATACCTACATAACTATGTTCGCTCGTATGAACAAATCCAATACGTCGCCGCATCGCTTTTTTATACATTGCGATCTCTCTTATACTCTCGTGCGTTGAGTGGGTATATAGTTTACTGCGAGCTTTTATATACGTGTAGATATAGACATCCACATACTTTACTCTTTTTTTGCATTGCTCTTTGAGCGTGCATTACTGTGCATTCAAAAAATAACATATATGTGCCTGTACATACATAATACATTTATATAATTTTTTTATTATCAAGATTATATATGATTGTATCAAATATCAAAAAATTCCATTTTTCATGTATTGAGGTGTTGAATTAAAATTATATTTTAGAACCTCAACTTAATGTAATTGGTCTTGGTATATAAATGGTAAAAATAATGTATCATCATGCAAAATGTACCCGAAAAATTTTTTTATTAAATTAAAGTTGGGGGAGGGGGGGGGAATTACTATACGTGGGTTGAAAACTTTTCTCGAGAAGATCGTTTTACCTCATTCTGCAGTGTAAATACTTTTTTATAATTAAAATTGTACCGTCATTGTGTGTGAATAAAAAAAAAAAAACAAAAAGATGAAGGGGAGAAAATAATCCTAGTAGTTCTCGTATGGTAAAATTAAAAGCTATGGTCCAAGGTTGAAATTTTTAATCTATTTCAGATTGACGAATTTTGGAAGTTTAAATTTTTATCTTGAACGCGTTAGTTTTACTTAAAAATATTTTATGATTGAATAAAAAAAAAATCATAAATCTGATTCAAATTTATTACCCTGATTCAGAAAAATGACTTGAAATAATTACTTTAATGTTAATTGTACATCTACATAATATTCAAATCCGATGCTTTAAATCATTTCAAATTAGATTTCTTAATCAGGGCAAACAATTGTGAATGTTCAGAATGATAATTTTTTTCTTTGATATTTTACGTAATTTATTCGTTTTTCTAAGACAGTTTTTCTAGAAGCGATAATTATTAAAAAAAACAATGTATGTAAGGTAAAAGACCCAGTTATTGACACTGGCCTAGTTATTGACACTAGTAATTTCATTTTGGTTAAAAAGAAAAAAAAAAAAACAAATTGATTCTAATAAATTAATAAATATAATTTTTGAGTCATAAATTTTAAGAAAATTGATTTTTTGAGAACATTTAATTTTTTTAATTAGAATAAAATTGCAAGTGTCAAACAACTAGGCCAGATAACCTGATTGACATTCCCAGGAAGTTTTCTTCTTCTCTATAGTTTTATTTCACTCAACATAAACAACATATTAAAGTCAAATTTTATAAAAAAAATCTATTTATCTTGGTAATTTACGAAATTATTGAACTTTCTGTCTGAAAGTTAAATATCAACTTCAGAATACTTTTTTATTCCTTTATTGAAAAAATTTATTTTTTCCTAGGTTAATAAATAAGATCGTGACATATTTTTCACAATGATATAAAACTATTTTTACACCTAACTATTTAACAACGATGATAATAAAGTTTATAATGAATTTAAATTTTTTGTAGGAAATTCATATTTCTGTATTAAGCTAAAATATTTATGGCGTATAATTATGCTACTTTATTGTTTCGTATTTGTAAATTCAATGAAAATAGATTAATAAAATTGACATTATTGGAATAATTATAAAATTAGATATATTATTGATTACATGTTTTGTTAATTTGTTATAGTTTAGATTTATTGTATTTATAATTTCATTGTAGAACCTTGAAAAATTGAAAAATTATCGATGAAACGTTGGCAACAAATTGAACACTTTTCGATCTTTCTTGCGCGCTAACTTAATTATTACAGAATGCTACTGAAAGAGAAAAAAACATTATTGTATTTGCAAGAATTTTACTTCATTTATTGAAAAGTTACATCTTGAATTTTTTGGAAGAAAATTTAATGTTTAATTTCTACTCTTGTACCAGCAAAATTGTGACTGAAACGACAATTCTTAAGGAAATGATCTGAAGAATTTTGACTCCTGAAAATTGTCAGCCACAACTCAAATAAATTTTTCTTAAAAATTACAGAAGAAAAACAACGAATTAAAAAGGTCAAGTTTTAAAATAACAATTAAATGGCGGAGGGAAGTAAAAAAAAAAGCAAATGAAATTAAAGCGAGTCACCTCATTAAATTTTGATACATTATTATACTTTTGTGTGTGTACAAGTAAAGGATATAAAGATAGAACTGGAGAACGAGAAGAAAATATAGTAAAGTAATAGAAAAAAAACTAAATAAAAAAGTAAACGGGAGTCAACAGTATTTACATAGCCAGTCAAGTGTATTCTACATCCAGACTTTGTCTCTTACATAAACCCCTCCATCTCCTCCTCCATCTCTTACTTTTTTTATTTTATTAAACGAAAAACCTTGCTAATGCAATTTTTTAATTCAAGCCCCGTGCAATTACATCGCGGCGTTGCGGTTAATTTTCTTTCCCGACGCGTATGGCGCAAGTCCGTCAAGGAAATTAACCGTTCTCTATGTTTTAACGTTTCACAGTAGACTACGCGTCCCATATCCTACATCCCGTTCTCGTGCCTTCTATATGCATATACATGTCAGACCATCACCACATATATGTATATTCCATCTGTCCAATCGACACTTGCACTAATTATTTTACACTCATACCAAAAATCAATAAAACCATACATCATCCTCTATTTTTTCCCTGTACTAGTTTATTTTTTTTTTTTACACTCAAATGAACAGACCCGCCACTTTTAAACTTTTAAATTTACTGCCTACCCGCCATTAATAATACATTTTAGATTAATATATTAGTATAATTTCGAATATAAAAATTTTAATATTCAATTCTTTTCTTTAAGCTTCTGAGTTTTAATTTTATAGTTTAAATAAAATAATAGATTAGAGTAAATAAGCTAAAAATTTAATTATTACAAAGATAACTCACTGAAAATTTAATTGATTTAATATTTTAAAATAAATAAAAATTTCAGTGATTTTTTGATTCGTGTTAAAAATTAACAAGTTATTAATTAATTGGAAATTAATAATAAAAAATCAGTTCAATTAATGAATTGCTTAAATTTTAGAATTTTAAGACTCGCAATTATTAACTCTAATAATCTAAAGCTCTCAAAAAAAAATTCTGCAATTATTAAAATGAGAAAGTTTTTATGCCTTCACAGAAAGTAAATTTGCGACCAATGTACCTCTGTACGAACAGTATTTTCTATAGCACATTAACACACATTATATTACAACAATACCACCAATAATCCAAGATGAATACATCTGATGTTTTTTACTCGACAAAAGCAAACCACAAGCTCTTTGAGTCGCGGAAAAATACAATATAAAGAAAAAAGTGAAAATAAATAATTTCTTTCACCCTCCGGGCGTTTCTCATTTCCTGACGGCTCACGGTCCTCTAGGATTGATCCCCAACCCCTCTGGTCTATAGTTTATCTATCCAACCCTCAACCCAACGAAACAGTAGGTTGTTCTATGCCTATTCATTCGTGACAGTAGCATAAACCCAAGTGATGATACCGCTCATAGGCAAAATAGAAGCGATCTCTAAATGGCGAACGAACCATTGCATTGGTATGACGTATACCGTGCCGATCTCTAAAGGATGTGGATCCAGGAGGAGCAGAGGAGCAGAGAACAGAGAATAGAGAGATAGACAGAGAAAGATTTATATAAATGTATAAGAGGAACCGGCGTTATCCCAGTGCGATATCAACGCTGGCGAACTATACATCACGAGGCAGAGGTTCCATGCTATATAGCTAGTAGTGATGATACTCGTCAGTGGTTCCAGAATAACTATTCTCATTCACTACCCGCCCACTCTACTCTCTACTCGTCCTGGGCTCTCCAGTGAAAGAGAGATGAGGACAATAACCAAGAGAGAAACCCAAACAAACGAGCGTGAGTTTGTACTTATGCTTCTCTACTCTCTTTCTTTCTCTCTCACTTTTGTTCCCGCTTACTCATTTACCTACAGAATATGGGTCTCTGTCTCTGTTTGTCCAACCAGCGTTCACCATCACCATCACCAGCTCTGACGATGCTGATGGTAATGGTGATGGTAATGGTACTGGTATGTTTGGAACCATGTGCGGGTGCTGCCGATGCGCCCTGACGGTGGTCGCAGGGCATTGTTTCATAAACACAAAACAGCTCGGTCGCGCAGTACAAAGTGGCTTCAGTACAAGCCCCGTTTCCCGGGTGAGTGATAGAGAGAACACTAATTTAGATTTTATAATGGAGACGAGGATGCCCGAAGTACTGTCTACCTATATTGCGACAGGAGGCCAACGGAGGACAGGGTTGCTCCCTCCTCCTAACAGAGAAGATCTCATAGTTTCCATAGAAAGTCGCTGTGGTATCGTTAAGAGAGAGTGAGAAAGTCGAGGGCATTGTCTACGGAGCTAATCAAAACCACCCCTTTCAACGAAATGCCGCATAGACTTCGCCTGGTTACCCTTCGTCTCATCTTTCTCTACTACTCATTCTCTTATACTTATTTTGTATATATATATTCATATATTTTCAAAATGTAGGCATACACACTCTTGTTTTTCTTGTTTCTACTCGCTTTTTTGCGGCGCTATAACTTCTGGATGAATTGTTTTTTTCTTTTTCCGAAATCTTGCATTTCACTGCACTGCTTTCAGTTTCTGGGTTTTATTATTTTGGTTTGTTGGATAAAAAAAAAAACGTATCTGTCATGTTTATATAATTTTAGGGGGAGTTATAGTTAAAAGGGGAAATTAATATCAAGGGAAAATTCATCCTTGATGTTTTTTTCTTTTTTAAAGTTTTTTTGTAGTTTTGGCTTCTACGGAGCTTAGATTATGGTGTAAATGTCACTTAGGGTGGAAAAAATCATGAATAAAGTATTAAAGGGGAAATAAAATGAGAGGAAAAGAGTCAATTTAAGATATTGCAAAAAAGTTGGACGAATTGGTTTACGACATTAACTATTATGTAAATCTGATATTGAGTTTGATTAATCGTTTGTGTATGATGCGCTGGTGTCTGCAGGGATGATCGTAAGGGTGATCGTGTCGGTAGATATATCTATAGATGTAGGTGAGAAAAATAAAGTAAGAAAAATAGCGGGGCCACACGAAAATGATGGCTGGATAAATCTTATTAGGATCTCCGTATGCTTGTGGTCGAGGGATCATTTGGGGTGAGACTCCTATCAATAGTACACTTTCTCAAAAATAACTTTTTATTTCAATTCACTTATCATTTGGTAACCATTATTTTTCTATTACTACGAGTGGTAATTTATTTTTATATTAACGTTACTAGGCACTTTGTTTTTAATCCAATTATATGCGTGTCGTCTTATTGTGGATAATTTATTACTTGTAATTAGTTTTTGGCAGATTTGATGATCATAAAAATGTGTAAGAGAGAAAAAATTTATGGTTGTCATAAAAATTTTAATTGTCTTGAATTTTTTAAAAATAAAATATTTTAATACTAAATCTTTAAAAATAAATTGTAAAATGTCGAAAATGAAATGGAATCTTATTGTCAAATACTTACAATTTCAGGACTTCTGCAACTTCGGTTAAAAGTTAATTTTTATAAAACTTGTACTATTTTTTTCAAATTTCAACTCTAAAGAAATTTATAGTTAATAAATGGAAGTATATCAATCTTTGGCACTTCTGTAACTAGCTTTAGAAGTTTTGGTTCTCATGAAACTCCTTGTTGATAGACGCCTGTGTTGTTTACGAGGAACATTCTTGTCAAATTTAACGTCTATAGAAATTATACCTAAAAATCATTATTCAATCTTTATAAAAAAGTCCTTTTGTGTAAAATTGAAATTTAAGCGTGATTAACATAATTTTTTTGAAATAAATAGTTTTTCACAATTAATAAATATATTTTAATATTTTAAAAATCATAATAACGTTATAGTTCAATAATCAAACAAAAAAATTGTATGCTAACTAAAAATTTTGAGATGTTTTAAAATTTAGCTGACCGAATTGGTTCAAATTTTCAGGAAATTTAATGGCAATGCTACTCTTTGGAATGAAATGGTTAAACTAATGACTTCCCGAATTTAAAAAAATTTTCAATTTTTTTTAGCAAGATGTTAATTTTGACCAAGAATATTTTGCTCCTCAAAAATTTTTTCTTGAATGAAAAAAGTTCTAAGTTTAAATTTAAGAATTTAAAAAAAAATGCTGTTAAATTAATACAATAAACACGTGTTGAAGCTACTGGGAACTTAAGTTCACTTGCGTACTGTATTGGCTAGTCGATGCTATCTTAGTTTCGTATTCCTTAATTAAATGTTAAATGAAGTAATCATTGTGTGAGTTTGATTTAAAAATAATGCTAAAATCTAAAAACTTCACAAAAACCGTTTACCACAGCCATCACAATCTGTTGGTATATTAGTAAAATATGATTATGTCGGTATTCCAAGACGGAATTCCTGTCAGATTATCTAAAGCCAAGAACATCAAGTTCTTGAGTTAAATTCTTTTGTTTTCGAATAAGTAAAATATTTCTTGCACGAAAGATTTATTTTCTTATTTTGAAAACAAAAAATTGATTGAAAAAATCGTTTTTCTTTATTCAATTATTCGAAACTTAAACTTTTGAATCAATATGGTCAATATTAAAAAAAGTAGTTTACTTTTATCAAGAAATTTATTGTTTTCGTAAAAATATTCTTAAACTAAATATATTTTTTTTTAACCTGAGATATTATTATCTTAGCGAATAAAAAAAAAAAAGATTTTGCGTGCATAAAACTGCATTGGTTTTGAGAAATGTAATCTCGTTCTATTCAAGTAGTATAAATCTTCGGACTGTGAAAGGTTCTCCAAGCCATCGTAAACTTGGCATATATGATTCGTTCAACTCATGAGTTTAGTGACGTCCACACTGCCGAGGTACAAGACGAAGGAGCACAGCTTCTTGACGCATCCAAGACGAAAAAGTTGCGAATATGGAGACGTGTGCGAAGCAAAGTGGAAGGGAAAAATGAAGAGGATAGAGTAAGAGTGAGTGATAGCAAAGAGAGTAGGTATGAGTAAAGAGCTCAAAGTTGTGTATCACTGACTCGCGTATAACGCGTCCATATCTATACAGGATGTACCGGGTGTCCAATAAATCTATTAAGGGTGCCCCAGGGGTGTGCGCCGCGTGCAGACGGACGAGGGATCGTCCCTCAACCCCAGTATGACTCTCAACATCATCCCTCTCTTCTCTTCTCTCTATTGCTCTCTCTTCTGTGATGTTCTTTCTATCCCTTGAATATCATTGTCTCTCTTGGTCTTTACTCTGATAGTTCCCTTTTTTGGTCTAAATTCAACCACACGACAGACACATAACAGTTCATATCGTAGTGATATGAACTTCTCTTACTGTATCAGCGGTATGGAGTATTATTGTAAGATTGTAAGTGAGGTTTGCACTTGTGTATCCAAGATCTACTCATCGCAGGTAACCCTAAACCTCACATCCAGGATCCGGAAACCAGGAGTTGAATTTCTCATACTACACTATATTCTTACAACTGGATAGTACGAATAGGAAACCCCTGGCACGCGACTTGAACACCCTGTACATATATTAAACTACTGCTGCGGTATATTATTATACGTCTCACATATTTTTTCGTTTTTATAAATCCTCCAGAGACTGATCCGTCTGCTTTGTTGTTTCTTTCTTCATCATTGTTATTTGTTTTAGTTTCATATTATTTTATATATATGTATATTTTTATGTATATTTTTTTCTTTTTTTATCCACCACTTAATTATCGCGGATGACAAATGTCGCGTCAGGATTGAATAATCCGTGATGAATGGGTTTTTAAATAAAAAAAAGTCTCTGCGTTAAGGGAGTTCCGATTGTTGAGTTTTATTTGTTATATTCCTGGAGGATTCCTGGATTTTTATTTCAAATAAATACTTTTTTTAGTATCAGCTTTTTAAGTGTACGAGCATTAATCAGTTTAATTAATTTTTACGAGTCGTTGTTGATTTTAAATAATTATTTCTCTTTGTTTTGTTTAGCTTGTAATAATTATGGAAATTATACTTTGTATTGTGTATTGCTAAGATGGATTAACGTGAAGGTATGTCATCTAGGGGTCTACGAATCATATATTAGAATCAAATTGAATTTTGTATATATATAGTAAGATTTGAGACGTATCAATACTTAAGTAATTGAAATTCAGTTCAGATATTATCACCAGATTTAATATAAATGTTATATTAGCTATTTCAGGAATGGGAAAAAAATTCCGGGGAATATTAAATTACTGAAAAAAATTTTCCAAAAAATTTATAAAATATTGGTTATATCTGCGGCCTGCTTTACTTTTATACATTTCTCTCAATGTAATTAATAATTCAATTAATTGTTACAGTTTATTTACTGAGCCCGCACAAAAAAAAAATTTACTTGAATCAAGTAAATAATTTTGAAGAATTTAATCGTCTTGATTTGAGTTGAGAAATTCTTAAGCTAAGAAATTTTACTTGGTTTAAGTAAATTTTACTTGATTTGAAAATTTTTCGCCTTGATTCAAGACAATGAGTTTCTTAAAAATTATTTTCTTGGTTCAAGAATTTTTCGACTCAAATTAAGAAGATTAAATGGAAACTTATTGATGAAATTTTTCATCATCAAAAAAAAATTTTTGAAAAAGCATTTGGATTGGAAGTAAATTGATCTATATTGATTTATCGAATGTCAGAGCATTAGTATGGAAGTTTTTATTTCTTATCAAAAAATTTTGAAACCACAAGCCAAAGTCCTTTCGAAGGAACAAATCTTCAACCAAGAACATTATTATAAATATTTATTGAATAAAAAAATGCTCTGTACCTTGATAATTAATAAATTTTTCTTAAGTAAATTTTACTTTGTTCAAGATTCTTCCTCTTATATCAAGTTCATTAATTTTTCTATCACAGTATCCCAGAATTTCTGTATGACATCTAAATGTCGAAACATTGAGACTTATCTTACACAGTTGATTGGATTTTATTAAACCCACCAAATTTTATGTAAATTGAATCTCAAAAAACTGGATAGAATTTTATTAGAATTTTAGTAAATTAAATACATAAAAATTCATCTACTCTTCATTTAATCAGCACATTTTCAAAAAACAAAAAAAATGTTATTACGTATATCATCAACCTCTTTTTAAATTATTATAAATGTCTTTATTAATCAAGAAATATACTATTAAAAATAGTAATTAAAAAAAGGCAATACTGTAAACTTATCAGGATTTTTAAAATTAAAAAAAATGGTTGATAAACCGTGAAAAATAAAAAAGAATGTATATCATGAATGAAAACATTTGGAATGAATTCCGGAAGCCATCTATAAT